>JANSTT010004337.1:0-81434 GCA_026745375.1 Platyura marginata
ATGTCCTTTCATTCAAATTCCTTCTAAAAATTTCCTGCTAAAATATTAAGCAGAAATTACGCAAAATCGACATACAGTTTTGTTTTATATTTTAGCTAAAATCGTTCGACCGCTTAGTTTTTTTTTTTTAATTTCAATTTTTAATTTTTAATTTTTAATTTTATACTTAGGCTTCGTTCATCAATACATTTTCTTGCCATATTGGTATTTTTTGGTTTTTCTTCTCCAATTTATATAATTTATTAAATTTATTTTTTTAAGCAACTAACGTTATAATATTTTAAAATAATAAATTTTTTACTTGTTTTTTTTTTTTAAATCTGTGTATATAATGATCTTTTTCTTTATATAATTATATATATATAATATATTTATATAAACTAGCAAACATTCCTGTACCGAGTAATTTTTTTTTTCTTTTAAGCTTAGCTTTTACATTATTTTTTTTTTTTTTTGTTAATTTTTAATTTTTTTTTTTTATTAATTTTCTATTAAATGTCTTTCTTAAAAACCACAACAACAAAAAAAGAATACGGTTTTTTTTTTTGTTTGTACATTTCAAAGCATAAATAATTTTATCTAATGAATCAAACAGCTAGGCGATGACCTGCGCTAAACACTCGTGGCCTCTCTTCCCTCATGCTCAATCAAACGCTTTGTCTCTACGTATATTTCTCAAAAAAAAAAAAAAAATTGTTTGTGTTTTTGTCGTAAAAATCAAAATAACTATGGTCGTCCATTCTATTTTGTTTTTGTTTTTGTTTTCTTTCTCTCCATCACTTTTATACTGCCAACAAGGAGGTTTTTTTTTTAAATATATTTTGTCGATTATTCTTTTCTCTATTTATGTAGTCTGCGTTGGTGGTGGTGGTGGTGTTCTGTGTGTGGGTGGGTTGTAATTTCTGAGATAGAAAATTTTCCAATGGAGTAAAATTAGCTAATTTTATGCACGTCACTTTTTGTCGAACGACCATGCATACACGTCATACATATGGACACATATACAACAATAACTAATGTTTGGAGTGATTTTGTGATGTCAATAAACAAATTATAAATCAAAATAACATGCCGCAAAAAAAAAAAATTGAAAGAAATGTGTTAATAGTAATGAGAAAGAAGTCAGCGAAGAAAGTATTTTTTCATAGAGAAGATTCCGAATTAGTCCTTTAAGACCGACTACTAGAGATAATAAGAAACGCTAAGACAACAGAGATAAATTACCATCAGAAGAATGCTTTGGGATCTCATTAATAATAATATTTCTGAGTTCAGTTTTCTCCAGACTCATTGCATCTAGAATTTCCACTGAAGAAGTTAACATTGTAGCCTGGCCGACAATAAGTTCAATAATGGACAGCACATTTTGGAGGAACCAAAAATTATTTACAAAATTTTGTCTCTCAACGATTTCTTTTAGTCGTGGTGAAGGGTGTAAGAAATATAGGTAGGGATTCTTTTCCCACTAAAATTGTATGATTAGATTTCCAGTGTAAACCTGAATCCTTGTCTATAAATTGTTTCCTCCGACTAACGGAAGATATTTTGAGATCCCCCTGCCCTAATTTTATCCCTCACAATCCTTATAATCCATAAGGAGCTGATAAGGATAGGATTCTAAAACAATAGTTTAAAGTTTCATCCAAATCTGATGTTTTTTTTCTTTCTATTCGCGAGAGAATATCTAATAAGTAATTTACGGTTCTAGGACAAAATCCCCCCCTGATAATTTTTTTTAAAGCAATCAAAATCCCCGCTGTTAATTTTCTTTAAAGCGGTCAAGATCGCCCACGGGAGAAAATTTATTCTGGACTAGGGGAGATTTTGTCCGTCTTAGAAACAATTGTTAAGAGGGGATTTTTAAGCGATGTTAATGACTGTGATGGTATTTTTAGTCACCATAATAATTTACATAAGTCAGGCATTCCCAAATTATTCTCATCAACTGGGAAGTGTACCCCAAAAGTGAAAAAAAATGGAAATCTCTGACTTAGTTGCAATAGAATCAATAATGTAAATTTGTTAAATGTAATTTAGCGATATGCGATAAATGATTAAAATAACAAAACAATTGGGTAGACATTTTAAAAATATTTGTTAGAAATTAGTGTCTCAAGTAGCTGAGGTGCAACAAGTAAAATAAGTTGTGTGTTAAGTGATAAATAACATTAAAACATAATCAAAAAACCAAAATGTAAATGAATAGTTCACACGTCAAGCATCTTCAGTAACTCATAAGTTACAATCACAAATATGAATATTGAAAGATAGAAAAAAAATTCTTTAAAGTTACCTTATTAATATCCGTTATAGCTAAAGCCTCCAACAGCAGCAATATGCGAAGACTGTCCAAGTGTAGATGCCATGTCTTGGTAGCTAAACTGTAAATTATTAAGAAAAGAGAAAAAAAAACATTTAAAATCACACATCGGACATTAAAATATTTCATTAAATTACCTGTGGAAAATGTGGTTCTTCCTGAATCGCTCCCAATGGTCCCGTTGAATCGGGCGGTGTCAACTCAACACTTTCACCAGTAAATTCTGAATCAAAATACCGTGTATCTGTGTCGGATGTCACTTGTGGTTTAAATGGCGGGGGAATTTTTTTCAATACCAAATCGGTCCAATTTATACTCGAAAAAAATGGATGTGTCTGTATTTCTTTAACGTCATCGGGACCACCGCCCAATCGTTGTGAAGGAACTTTAGCCAATAGACCACTGAGCAAATTTCGTGCATCGGCCGATATATTTCGCGGGAATTTTACTTCTTCCATTAATATAAGTGTAAATAGGACATCATGATCACGATTATAAAATGGCAAACGGCCACAAATCATTTCGTACATAACAACACCGGTACCCCACCAATCGACCGCTCGACCATAATCATTATCTTCGAGTACTTCCGGTGCTAAATATTCGGGTGTACCGCAAAATGTTTTTGTTGTACTACCATAGACGATGTCCTCTTTGCATAGTCCAAAATCGGCTATTTTAATGTGACCATCTTTGTCAAGTAGTAGATTTTCTAATTTCAAATCACGATAGATTATTCCTTGTGAATGAAGATATCTAAATAAATAGATTTAGATTTTAATGGTCATCCCAATTTTTCTAGATTCAATTTTCCTTACCCTAAAGCTGATATAATTTCGGCACCATAAAACCGTGTACGTTCTTCGGAAAATACTCGCTCTCTACTTAGATGGAAAAATAATTCGCCACCATTTACATATTGCATTACAAGGCACAACCTGTCGACTGTTTGAAATGAATATTTGAGCGACTAAAATGGACAACAACAATTAGTCAAATCGAGCCGTGTGGAAAAATTTATTTCTTTTTTTTTGCATTCATCCATTCAATCATTAGAAATATTTGGAATCTTCATTCAAAAAATTTCTGACTTCTTTAAAATGTTGTCTAGATTTTCTATATATTCCACCTAGAACTATTTGTAAGTCCCAATGGTGTTACCAATAAGTTTTGAAATCTCATTTACCAAATTCCCTTTACAATTTTACAATATTTATAGATTTTCGTAGGTTTGCTTAAATTTCAAAAAAATTCTGATTCTTTAAAAAAAAAGATTCTACAATATTTTTCCCCGAAATGTCCCACATTCTCTAAACGTTGACAAATGAAAAGCCAGATGATGAGGAAAAAGATCCCAAAGATAATATAATAATTATTACAAATTTCAATTTTAAATCTCAATAAATTTAGATGTTTGAAATATTCCCTAAGATTCACTAAGGAATCAACACGATTAATGGATTCTCAATAAGGAGGAATGATCTTCTCTAATATTGTGACATACCAAACGTAAGTTTCTTTTTTGTAAAATACCCTAAACATCTGATATTTTTAAAATCCAATCATACACAACAAATGCAATCAAAACAAAACTTACAATTATGAATGGATGCTTCGTTGAACGTAACACTCGATTTTCGGTTAATGTATGTTTTATCTCATCTTTCTGTATGATTACCTCTTTCTTAAGAATTTTTATTGCATACAATATGTCTGTGGATTTTTCTCTACACAAAATTACTTTACCAAATGTACCTTTGCCGAGGACTTTTAAAAATTCAAAATTTTCTAATGTCTGAAATGTACAATAAGTTGGAATAATTTGAAAGATAGATAGATAGAGAGAGGTAGAGATGGAAAGAGGGAATGGAATAGAAAAATACTCACGACTTTAGTGATTCCATTGCTTTTACCAACAGTTGTACCTTGAACAGAAAATTTTTCCGATAACT
This sequence comes from Platyura marginata, assembly GCA_026745375.1. Lineage (NCBI taxonomy): Eukaryota > Metazoa > Arthropoda > Insecta > Diptera > Keroplatidae > Platyura > Platyura marginata. Next base: position 4,273 of record JANSTT010004337.1, read on the forward strand.
CAACTTCGGCTATGGATGCCATATCAACATCGGACATATCTGTTGATGTAGATGGAGACATAGCTGTTTCGCCCATAGCGCTTAAGTGATTTGAAACATATCTATAAAAATTCAATATTAATCACCAGAATATCAGATGACAGAGAACAACGAAATTACCTAATTGCTTCTATCCATTCTTGTCTCTCTTGTTCACTTTCAACGTGAAATGTCCGTTCGATGACATTGGTCCATTGTAATCCACGTATTATAAATGTAAACGGTTTAGGACGATCAACGGACATAATTTGGCAACCTTTTACAGTGAAATTATTTAAACGTTCGGCTGGTGCCGTTGTGTCCGGTCGTGCTTTGTAGCCCATTAATGTACCATCGTCACGCAACACAAAATACCGTGAACGCCAATTTTTTATGTGTTCACCGCGTTTGTACAGCCACCCTTCCTTAACCACGGCGGTCACCGTGCAGAATGGTTCGCTGGACATTGTGTCTTTGATGACCTGACCTAAAATAATCTAGAAGAAAAAAAAACAAGAAAATGAAACATTTAATACCCCAATCCTTGTTTCAATTGAATTTTTACATTCATACAGATCTGCTTTCGTCAGATTTAGACTATCGCAAAATACTATTACATAATTAAAATATCTCCAATAAATGGATGACACCAGCACCCTGAGTCTTGAATTAAATTCATTTCATTTGAATTCGATGTGTTTCACTATTTGGATTGCTCTACTGTCCTGTTTTGAGTCCAAACATCTACATTTTCGGGTTTTGTTGCTCGCTTTCCCTCATAATTCTAGCAGCAATATGCCCCCCCAGCCAAAGTGACACCCGAAGCGAGCACTTCATTCACTTCTATAGACGACACGCTTCTGCCGTCTAATTCCATGATTTGATAAGACATCGATTTCTATTCATCTTTATAATTTGTTGCGAAATTCTTCTGTTTGCCACATCATTACCATTGCACTGGCTATTAAAATGTGTAGTTCGGTAACGTTATCAGTTGTATTTAAAAATAAATTACCAAGATTCTTGAAAAATCGATTGAAACACACTCCGAATAGCTCACAATAATTAAAGTACGTCTCAGACAGGCCAATTAATTTCGTAAAACAAAATTCTCACGTTAAAAAAAGGGGGGAAAAAAACGGCATCCATTTATGAATACTTCACACAAAACTAATTGGGAAACGTTAATTACATACCTTGGAGAAGTACAACCGCAATTGTTTATGTTCCATCGTGGTTTATTTCCATATTTACAAATTTAAATATTTTGTTCGATCCGAACTTGATAAGAGACGTATTTTGTTCACTGTACAATATCAAGGGCAATCTCTTACCAATAAGTAGTTAGTGATTGAAATTAGTTGTTGTGTAGTAAACACAGAAGAAAACTTTGAACACAAATTTTTATTGTTCACGCTGATTTTATTACAACAAATTGCCTGTATCAAACCAAGTATGTAGTTCGGTTAACCGATCAACCAATATAAAATATATGTACACAAATTTCACAAGAGCGAAGGCGCAGTTAGGTATGTCGATCAAAATTATGAAATGTAGCTTTGATTTGTTATCAGTAAATTTAGGGGCGGAACAAAACTATGTGCCAGATCATTAAAAATGAATTTCAAAAGAAATTTCTTGGAAATCCAATTGACGTAATGTACATCTCCTCTCTCTTTACGTCGGACATAAAAATATTTTGTGAATCATCCACAAAAAAAAACTAAAAGAAATTTTACAATAAATGGAGTTAAATATGACCCCCTCCCTCGCTTAGCATACGGAAGTCTCATAGCCAAAAGTGTTTTGGTTTTTTTTTTCTTCAACAAAATGCCATCAATACAAAATCACAGCCAACAGAATTTTGTTAAACAAAAATATTTTGTATGTGCATGCAATAGCCACGTGACACTAGTCGGGCGCCCTCCGCATACAATTATATCGCCGTGCGATAACGCAATTTCACAACACCACACACACACACACACACTGACATTGCATCAATCACACCATCGCCATTTTCCCCCCCATATATAAATAACGAAGATTCATTGCACACAAAAAAATATATAAAAAAGAAATTACCTTTGGCTCTATGTTGTTGTCTTTTTTATAACCAATTTCCCAAACAAAACTAATGAAAATTAGCGAAATAAATTGTTTTGTCTCTTAATAGCAAATTTAAATTTAAAAAAACTTTTTCTGTGCTTATTCGGGGTGTTCGCCACTGGACACCACACACTCTGCGGAAATTCTACTCTTCTGCTGCTGCTTGATGGATTGTCTGCGGCGCTGCGTATCGTTTCAAATATAGAAATTTATCGATGAACAATTGCACAATCAACGTTTTGCATTGTTCTAATTATTCTATGCAATTTGATGATTGATTTGTGCACTTGCATTCCAGAAAATTTCACCTGAATTTAATAGAAAACAAGAAAAAATCACGTATACGTTTCAAACACAAAACTAAAGTTCTCGAGACAGCGTCGCCATTTTTCTGTGTGTTGGGCAATATGGCGTTCCGATTGACATCAAAAGGCCCGCTAACAATAGAAAAATGTTTTCCTCCTACTATTTAAGCCCGTAATTCATGAATCCTGCTTTCCATTTACACCACTACATAACAATGGCGTTAGTTTCTCCGTAAATGAATTTTTTTTTTTAGGCTAATTATCTGGGCCTACGTTTAATTTGTATTTGTATTTATTCACTTAAAATGTATTTTAGTTTATAATTTTTATATGAAAAATTAAACACAGTGCTGTTATGAAGGTAAAATTGTTGAATGTAAACATTAAATAATTTATTTATGAATTTTGATGAACGTTTTGTTAAGATATTTCCACAAAAAATCAAAGAAGGAGCCCAAAATGTTCCCCGGTTGAACAATAAGTTTCACTTTTTTTTAGCCGAAGTTGTTCTATTACACAACATGTTTTTATTCTATTCCTTTTTTGTGATTTTTCTTATGACCTGGCAACACTGCAAAAAAGAAAACTTTTTATCGATAGTGCAGATAATTAGTGGAAAAAGTGTTTGTTTGGCTGTGGCATTTTTCTAAAAATAAATTTTAATTGAAAATAAAATGTGTAAAAAGTGTTTTTAGCATTAAATTGCACTGCCACAATATGGATTTCACATCAATCAACACAAATAAAGAAGTTATTCGGGCCGCTTGCAAAAAGTGTGGTTATGCTGGTCATTTAACATTTCAATGTAGGAATTTTCTCAAGGTACTTGTTGAAAATTATTGCACAATTCGAATTTTCATTTAAATACATATTAATTTGGGGGTTTATGCTTGGAAATTAGTTATTTTATTGGTATTAGTACTATCGTCATTAAGGTTGTCGAGCATTTCATCACGGGGCAGGCAATTGCCCTTTTGCGTGCCATTTTTTTTTTATTCACACCAAAAAATCCAATTGAAATTACTAAGTGTCTTGTAAATAATCAATTTCACCAATTATTATTACAAAAAATTTTTATTCCATACAAAAAGGTCGATCCTAACAAAGAAATCCAACTGGATGTCAGCAGCACCAGTAGCGATTCCGACACTGACTATTTGACACCATTAACAGAAATGCGCAAAAAGGAATTACTGCAAAAAGAGCTTGAACTCCAAAAACGCAGTGATCATGTAAAAAAGAAAAAAAAGAAAAATAAAAAATCGCAAAAAAAACACAAGCAATCTGAATCGGAGTAAGTTTTATTTTAGAGACAATTAAAGTTTCATATGGGAAAAAAAATAATTTTTTTTTTATAGATCATCATCGTCATCGTCAGACACAGAATCGGATAGTAGTGATTCCGATGAGACAAAGTCATCATCCAGCAAGGATCATCGCAAGAAGAAGACTAAGAGAAAATATAAAAAACGAACGAAATCGGACAAAAAGAAAAGCAGGCACAGTTCATCGAGTTCAGAGACATCAACCGATTAGGAAGTGATTTATTTTTGTTTTTGTTTTGTTCAAAAGTGCCTCCGTGAGTAAGTTTTTTAATTTAATTTTTTTTTCTTTTATTATGATATTTTTAAAGTTATTGTTAGACATGACATTTAACGATTCAATTAAATTGATTTCATAAATTTTTTTATTTGCTACTAATTGTGACGTCACCTTAATCTTAATCTAATTCAATTTGAGTCTTGCACAATGCAATCATTTTATTTTGATTGGAAATTGTCGACGTTAAATGTCGTGACGAACTTATTTCTGATAATGAAGAGCCAATTATGTGTTGGGCGCCAACATGAGCTATTAAAATAGTCAATTAATTTAGAATTTTTGAATGTCAGGCAAAATTGTGCCTATTCTGTACTTAATGAGATTTGAAAGAAAATTTCTAAATAATTTTTTTTTGTCTGAGGTACTGCTACTCCTTGCTTCATTTGTATATGACTACTTTTCAGCTAATGCTAATCCTTCCGTTTCTGACCTACTTCAATGTTCTTGTGGACAGATACTTATTTTTCTCAATAATATTCATCATCATCTTCAGACCGTTTCACAAAAGGCGACCATCGCAGTCTGTTCGTTGCCAAAGCTTTCACTTCCGTTCATTCTTTTCCTCCTTCATTAGCTTCGGCGATTACAGTGCGGCGCCACGTTTTTCTGGGTCGTCCTCTTTTACGTGCACCTTGACGTTTCCACTATAGCTCTTCATGTTAAATGTCATCCCTAGGTTTTCGAAGTGTATTTTAAATCTAGTTCCATTTTATTCGACGAATTTTAGCATTAATCTACTTCATAGTTCTTCATTTCTAACCGTGTTTGACCACCGCACACCTACTATACGCCGTATTCACGGTCGTTGTTACTTTCCAGATCTCTCAGCCGTATAGTAGAATCAACAGACAGTTCGAAAAATCTTTAATTTTAGGTTTCTGGAGCGTTCCAGACGTTTCTGGTTTTCTGAATTCTGTGTGATACATCAGATTCTGCTCCTCCCTCTATTATTACACTTCGAAGATAACAAAATTCGTCCACAAAAATAAGCAATTTATCTCACATACAATTAATCTCGATTAGAATTTTTATAAAAAATTTGTGACAATTTAATGTCATTGTGAATTTATCTGTACTGAATAAAATTGGTTTATGTCAAAACAATTTCTCTCGAAAGAATTAAATTTACGAACAAAATTTATCTCGAGTATAATTTTTTTCTCAATGATACTTTTTTACTTAAATTTTTCTCAATTATTATCAGCAGGTACGATGATACTTTTTGGTACAATTTACTGTGGATAATTTTTCTCAAATATTGGTGACAATTTATCTCCGAGTAATGTACGGAATAAAGTCGTTTTACGTAGAATTTATCTGAAAACAATTTATCTCAACACAATTTACCTCTGTACAATTAAATGTACGATCAAAATGTATCTCACATACAATTTATCGCGAGTATAATTTTTCCATAAATAGACAATTTCCAAGTTACTGAAAAGAAACGAAAAGAAAAACCTCTAAAGCTTAGACAGTTGTAAATATAATTTTTATTTAATAATTTTTCTGTGATATCATTTTCCATCATCTGTCTTCTTAAATATATTTAAACATATCTTCTGCATCTTAACATTACGTATAAATATTAACAATAAATTGTGTTTTATTTAATTTTTTTTAGTAAAATACAATAAAGCACTATCGTTTTAGTTCTCTTTTTTTAAATATTCTTTTTTTGTAATAACATTTCTGTATGTACACAAAAACAATAAGAAAAATTAAAATTCTACTATAAAATATTCTCTAATTTAAAAAGCTCTCTGCATTACACATTGTGCTTTATTTCTGTCTCTTGTTTCTCTTTGTGAGTCATTTTTATATTTATTATTTAACTATATTTGCGTTTTATTCTTATTATAATAAAAAAAAAAAGAATTAAAAAAATTAGGCGCTTTTTTTGATATCTTTAATTGTATTTGTAAATATTTCGACTACAAAAATTCATCACACACTGGTTCTGAAAAGAAAGAGATACAATTGATTAGTAATTAGACACATTTATTAACAATTGATTTTTGAGGCCCTATTGGCGATTAATTATTAAATTAATTATTTGACTGAATGTATGCAATGCAACATAAAAAGAAGGCGGGGTGTGGGGGGGGGGGAATGTTGGTGCGAATTAAGTAATGATTTTTATAGCCAAATAAACTAAACCAAAGCAGATCTTTAAAATTGTGCCACACACTACTGCTAAATACTAAATACTAACTCTATGGTACATAATGTATGGTTATATGTACTATACGATTATTTAGATGGTGATAAAAACATTTTAGGGGTGTGTCAAATTTAAATATGTGGTGGTTAGTGGTGGTGGTGGTGGTAGTAGTAAATCAAATCAAATATGCAAAACTGACTCCGGTGGCTGGGTGGCAGCAACATCTTTGATTAGTTTACGTTGACGAAAACAATTTCGTATCCAATTTCGATATCTTCGTTGTTGTTGTTGTTGTTGTCGTGGTTCGGTTCTGATTGATTAATTTGAAAAGAAAGTTTGTATTTGTTTCGTAATTTTGTTTATCGAAATTTTGTAATTTTGTTAACCACCTATTTTGAACGTCACTATTTGTACATTGTGCCGGTATTGGTTGAGTTGGAAATGATAATTGTTGGGGTTGTTCGATATCTGGTGCTGTTGCGTAGGCCGCCGAAAACATTGATTGGCGTCGTGGTAACCAATCGGGATATCCATGTAGTGATAGAAAAACACCGAAATTTTTTAGTAGTACTGTTCGGACCTGGAAATAATGGTTTTTTTTGCAAAAAAAGACTGAAATCGTTGAAAATTAAAACATGTCGCATATGTGCGTCATCCATTAAAAATTTTTAAATCATTTCTAGAAAGACTATAACGCAATTAACCTACCTCTCCATTCAAGAAACAATATATAGTGGCAATGAATACGCCTTGAAACGATGTTAAAAAATGTGTCGTATACGACCACAGTGCAAATTCCCATGCACTTCTATCCAATGGTGCTTCGGTCATATTCAGTAAGTTCGTAATGCCCAACAGTGGTAGTAGTACAACAGCAGCCCTAACCGCTTTTCTCACTTGTTCCACATCGCTGGTATGACTTTGTCGTAATTTTACTACCAGCACCCGAATTATATTCAGAAGAAATAGAAAATTCAATAAAATAACAGCCAATCGGGGTCCTTCGAGTATCCAGTAGTAAGGTGTCAAATTGTATCCCCACCAGCATCTACAAAAAAACATTTTTTATTCTAATTTCAAACGGAAATCAACTGGACACATTTTACTTTTGTCCATATTTGTGTTTTGCTGTAAAACCAGCCCAAATAGCGGTCAATATAACGGGTCCACCCCATCCCAAAATTGCATAGACGGTATGCGGAAATCGTCCATGAAAAACGTTTACCGTCACCACATTGTGCAAATATAGACCTTCGATAAACATCCACATGAACATAACAGTTCGAGCATATTCTAATAGGACGTATGATGCTTCGCATAGGTAAGGCTAAAAAAAAAAATATTTCGATAATTGATTGTCAATGTCAATTTCGTATTTGTACCGTATTGTCAATCCCATGCCGACTACTATTTTCAGTAAATGTTCCACTACGGATAATAGCTTGATCCAGGTACAGTGTTAGTCGTATTATGACTTGTATAATCATTCCAATAAATAAATTCTTGTGTATTCTAGTTCTATTGTTGCGCAGACTTCTGAAATATTTAAAAAAAAAAAAATTATAATCATAATGTTCTAATATGATTGCACTAAAAATTATTGTCCCCTACCGAAAATAGCAAAATATAGTTAGTGATATCAAAAGAGCAATAAGCGACAGGCTGATGCCAACTATTTCTAATGTTCTTGTACGTTCAGCAATGTCGATTTTAGTCTGAAACAAAATTGGAACTTTTAAATAGGAACATTGTACCATTGTAATTGGTTCTTAAGATAATTTTAACTTCATTGATTTCGATTTTCGTTGTTAGTTGACCTCATTTTATTCGAATGCATCATTCCACTTAAAGTTTGTGGCGTTTTTAGTACAAATTGGGAAAATGTTATGCATACTTTCAACGTCAATCATCCCAACAGTTTATTAGGCAAATTAGTCAATTTTGAAAAACTACTATAGTACTTAGTACTAAATTAGTGTTGGGTTTCTGATCTGTAGCTTCAGAAAAGTAGTCAGTCAAATGTCAAAATAAAATCCTATTATAAAATGAAATTTTTTTAAAAAAAGAGTACTAAATATGAAATTTTAGTACTAAATCGAATCGAGGTATGCGCCAATTGTTGTTGAGATAAATTTTGTTTGTAATTCCATAAATGTTTGTAATTCCATAAATATACCAAGTCACAATTTAATTGGAATAGCTTCAAGAAAATGAGACTTTGTAAATTATTAAATACATTAGTATTTTTTGGGATTTCATCACTCGTAGGCGGTTATCACCAAACCCCTTAGAGTAAACTGTTCTAATCTCAGGCCAGAACTAATTTCCTAAATAAGAAACTATGATTAAAAAATACAAATTAACTTACATTAGCCACTTCATCATTTCCACCGGCATACAATTTATTCATCAAATCAAGTATTTCCGGCGTAAAACATGGCGTATAATTTGTCCAACCGATATCGTTCAGCTGTAGGCTTACACCAGTCTTATCTTCCCATTGGCCTTCGGAGCTGCATCGTCTTACCGCAAATTCTACACACACACACACAAAAAACACAAGCATTGAAATGAATGGAACAAATTCTCTGCTTATTAATTAAAATGATAATTTAGCTATACAAATACAGGTGGACGCGCACAGTGCGAATATATAGTTCGCTATAGCAAGAGAAAAAAAAAAGTTGTTTTTTTGTCCACATGTAATTAAGAGCATTATTATGCAACGGTGGAAACTATGCAATTTCCTTTGCTAATATGGCGTATTGTGGAACTTTTTTCTTCTTTTCAGTACAATAAACAGCCTCCACAACAATTCCCTATTGTGTAATATTACGCCAGTCAGGTTAAAGCCATAGAGCCACATATCTCAAAACGGATAATGGAAAACACCATAAAGAGTTTTAATATTAAAGAGGATCGAAACTACTTTTATCCAGTTATTTTTATATACAGAAAGAGCGTATATTATGATGAGTTGAAATTATGATATCAATGGACAACAGTACCTATATGTTCGACATTTGATAGACAACTTAGACATCATCATAATGATTTGAAGTCGAAGTTTATTCATAGAAATTTGAAAGAGAAATTTTTTTATGAATAATTTATGGAAAAAGGTTGATGTGATTTTTTTCTAACCAAAACTTTTGATGGCCCCTCATCCTGTATATAATAAAGTATATGTGTAATTTGTCATACAAGAAAACATATTTATGGGATTTACCGTTCACTTAAAATTGTGTATTCGTGCAAAATGCTTTCGATAAAAATTTTATTATGTTTTCAAAGTGGTAAACATTGTCCCCGGAAAACAAAATGTCCATAGTATTCCATGTTTTATGTGTTGATAAGAAAATTTTTCAATTTTAAATCATGTCGCATATATGCGTCATTTGTTTTTATACTTTTTATTACCGAAGTTCTTTCATTATTGTCTTCATTATCGATTGCTAAACATTTCCTAGAGCATCCTTATATAACAAACCTTTTTTTCTGACAGATGTTCAAATACGAGAAATGTTGACAGATATTCAACACTCATAGTCACTGGATGGTCTCTTTTCACAAAATGTACATACCCATGTATTGCAACAAACTAAACACAGCACATTTTTAATGTATCCTCAAACTTGACCTACATTTTCTATCTATCCCAAACAGGATACGATTAAAACGCATATTCAAGTTTATCAACGAAAAAAAAAAAAAAAAACTTTAGCGGATTTATGTTTCAAACTTATAGAAATTGACAAGAGATTTTTACTCTCTATGTTCCTTACGCTTTAGTGTTTGTACATAGCATATATTATGTACTATATTATATGAGTTTCTTAGCATATATTAAGGAAATTTATTGTCACACAGTTATATACAAGCCATCCTATGTACAATTTCTTGTCAAATCGATCTTTAATGTATGCCGATGGTTAATGTTATGTCATGTATTGTTAAATAACAATTTATGTAAATGATTGGGTCAAATGTTGTTCATTTGTATGTGCTACTCAGGAAGTCTTTAATGTTGCTTTTTAACAGGAGATTTCACAATAAACAAATGTTGGGAAGAGAACACATCATAATTTATCTGAATTCTGAATCGGTTAATATTTAAAACTAATTTTTTTTTATGGTTTTTCGTACAAAACTAACATGACTCATATATGCGTTGTGCTTTTTAGTGTTATTATAACATATGAATTTGTAATGAAAGACTTGAATGAACAACTACTCATATAAATTTGTTGAAAAAGAGAAAATGCACATGGAGTACTCCCCTAAGGTCGGCTATTCCCAACAGATTTTTTGTATTGATAAGATTTCGGAACTTTCCCAGACATGCTTTTGATTATTTATTAAAAAAAAAATCTCATCTTAACCTGACTGGTTTTGGAGACTGTCCAAATCATTACGTTCCACGTGGATCAAAACAATTGTTCAACTATGCGATGATCATTTGATTGATTAGTCATCATGCGTTTTTTGTTTATAACAAAATATAATTTTGACTGAATAAATTTAATTTTATGTAAAAGTAATTAATTTTTTTAAATTACATTTACATATTTGAAAATAACTGCCTTCATGGTGGCTGACTATTGATTCAAAGATGAGCGACCACTGAGTTTTTCCGGTCGACTACTGGTGATTTTGTACTTTTTCTGTTTTATCAATTTTTATAAACTGAAATCGTTTTAATTAAATAAAACAGAGTAATCATGAGCTAAACTTAAGTGTGTGCACTGGTATCACTACGCTATGCGTCTATTTTTAATGCGTACGGTAGAACAGAAGTACTTAGGGTGCGTATTATCGAAATAAAACAATTTTTTTTTCAATTTGAATTAAATCATTTAATCGATGCTTTACCTTTATACCTAAGTATATTTGTTCTTATTAATATTACCTATTATTATATAAATATACATAACTGAAACTTCAATATGAGAAAAATTACATAAAACTCCCTCCCACTCCATTTAGTTTATTTTCTAAATATTTTGAAATTTATTTGAAATAATCTAACTTACCGACAAAATCGGTCTACTTAGTTGCTTTCTTTTTTTTTAATAGTCAATTTGTTGCATTACATAATCCAATCTATTCAGATCATATACAACACAGTGTATTTATAGCCTGTAAATGTCACTCTACTCTACATAAATGGATCAATCCAATTACGTCTTATTTACGTAATGTTATGACTGTTACGTATATAGGTACGCAAATATAAATTATATATATATGTATGTATGTATGTATGTATGTTTTTTTTCGACTTTATCTTACTACATATCTGTGAAATATAATAAATCTCTATTACGTTAGAATGAACGTCTATAATCGCATATAAGAAAATTTCCAACATCGATAAGTGGCACATGTTACATCTAAAACAGCAGGGAAACTCCTATTACTTTCCTAAATAACTTTGAAATGGTTCGTAATATAAATAAATAAATTTTGTGTTCGTATTACTTTCTTAGAAAAAAGCAGTGTTTCTTTTTAGCAAATGACCATAATTTTACCGATTTCAAAGTATCTATTTTCTTATTCTATATTTATTTTTAGAATTTCTCTCATTTTGCTCACAAAACAATTAAACATTTTTTAATTTTCATTTCCAGTTGTAAGAAAAAAATTTAAAAAAAAAGTGTTCCCCGTCGGCCGAAAAAAAGAAATTGAAAATTTGAATATTCATTGTTTGGACAATGAAAGAACTTAAAATCAAGAAAGAAATTTATTTTTAAAAAACTGTCCAACTAAAGGAAACCGTAAGTAAATTAATTTTTTTTCTTGTCTATTGTTAATTATTTACAAAATCCCTATAACTCATATATAAATCATATAACAGACCGAAAATGTCGACATAATATTACTTGAAGTTTTTCGACAGAAGCGTAATTGGCGTCATTACAATTGTCACAACTTTTGTCATACATAAATATTTGTGTTTTTTTTAAATATCTTGTTCGAAAAATTTCGTAACAGAGACGATTTGTTTGAATCATTATTTTTGGCATCCTTTTGTCGGCAGAAGCGTAATTAGCGTCATTACAGTTGTCACAACCTTTGTCATACATAAATATTTGTTTTTTTCTTTTTTTAAATATCTCGTTTGAAAATTTTCGAATATTTTCGCAACAGAGACGATTTGTTTGATTCATTATTTTTGGCATCCTTTTTTTCGGGAAATTATCATAGTAATACTAAACAAAATATGCTCGAAAAATATTTGGAACCAAAAATACTATTTTCGAAGAATTAAATTACACATATTCGAAAATTTCTAAATCATGAAAATTCTCTAAAATTACATACATATATCTATATAGAAAATTCTAAAAAAGGACATACTTCGAATTTTTATTGAATTTTGAAAAAAATTAATAGTAGATAATTGTTTTAATGGTGATCGTATCAGGGACAACATAACATTTGTTTTATTGCAAATTTTATCATAGAATTTCTATCGTAAAATGATTCATTTAATATATTCGAAATCGAAAAAATAAACTTATCTTAAGTATTTATATATTGATTCAAATCACATATATACATAAACACATCCCTCGATTTGCACGGTGGATACGTTCAACGACAAATCCGTGTAAATCGAAACCGTGCAAAACGAGACACATCATGCAATGACTGCGTTCAATATAAAATAATCGAAATAACAGTTTTTTTTTCTTTAATTTACAAACCGTGTAAATCAAGTACCGTGCAAATCGAGGAACGGGTGCAGCACGGGTGTATGTATGCAGGTACTTGTTGTACAATGTACATGTACATAGAACGAATTCTATTTAAATATTTATTATTCACAAGTACAAGTAGGTACTTTGAACATTATTTCAATACAATTAAACTTCTCTACCGAATTGATTAAAATTAAATTTTTAATCTAACAACAATTTAATACTTAATTCATTGCATGTGTACGTACAATCCTATGCTACCGTCTTCTACCTTTAATATACATATAGTAACGATAAGTTTCCCATCAAGTTTTACGCTAAGCTTTATCCGTTCAACATAAAACATGTCCCGGCTATGAAATGCTGTGCATTATAAATTAAGCAAAATGAATGGGTACCTAATTTGATTTCGTTAAATTGATGAATAGACACAACAACTACAACAAAAAGTGGTTCTTGTACTGAGGTTACTATGTACAGTACATATATGTATATTTTCGTCCTCTCTACTTATTCAGTCATCCTATTACCGACTGTTTTTGGTTGGCTGAATTATAAGTTGATATTTTCACCAAAGTTTTAATGATATTTAACTTTTTTGTTTTTTTTTTTATATACAAATTCAACATAACAAATTTGGTGGTCGAATAAGCTGTCTTTCACTGGAAAAAGTTGAAAAGGACTCTTTAAATGTTGTTTCTCTTCTACATTATACATACATACATAGTTCATAGTACCGTATCCGTAACCAAGAATGGAAATGGAAAATATGCCACATCATGTGAAATAATATTATTTTTAAATATTAAATTCAGAACGAGTTGTGAAGATACGTGAGCTGAATTAAATCGTTCATATTAATGGTAAACATAAAATTTATTGTCTGTGTACGATTTTGTTTTATGAAAAATGAAATATTTCATTGTAAATATGTACGACATTATATGAACATACATATAACAAACATGTGCCTGCCGCTCTAAACTAAAAATAAATAGTATAGGAATTTTTATAGTAGCCTGAAAATTGCATATAAACAAAATGATTTGTTCGTAGATCTAGATATGAATTGAACGCATGTTCGACAGTAGAGGATCCAAATAAAATAACGATACTTACTGGTAGAATCGATGCCATTACCGGCAGGACATCTTTGACGAACTGTTCTGCCGGCTGGTGTTGGTGGCCAGCAAAGAATTTTATCCCATATCCAATTGCAAAATGGTCCTGCAAAAAAAAAAAAAAAAACAAAAACAAAAAAGAACAGTTCTCAAAATTGTCGTTAATATTAGAAAATGTCAATTTGATGGAAAATGTTTTATGTTAACTGAAAACAACTAATTTGTTTGATGAATTTTTTACATAAAGATTAGGGAATCCAAAATTACCGAAATTTTCATTTATCGGTTTTCATTAATCTTTATTATCGCTATACCGGTTTACCGGTAATTTACCGGGAAATTTAATTTTTAGGAATAAATGAATGAAACTTCATAGATTTTTTATTTTTTAATTTAATTTATTAATACTCGTTTAACATGGAGTTCGTTCGGAAAACTGGTGAACATTTTGATCGATGGTATCGTTCGTTATCTTGTAGTAACTTTTATTTATTTATTTTTAAAAAAAAATATCGGTAATTTTGGTAAGGAAAATTGATAACCGGTATTGGATTCTCTAATCAGAATGTTATATGTGGCCATACATATAATTGTGACAATCATGCTGACATCATTGTTAGTATGTGCAACATTTTTAAATTTTTCATGTAAGAAAAAATCAAAATTGTAATACTGTAATTAATAACTGTATCAAATTTGTAATAATCCCAACAACCAAAATTTGACATACGGCTGACAAAAGTGATAATATATTCATGGTTAACAAAAATGCGAGTAATGTTTACACCCAGTTGTCACATTATTTTATCACACATTTTTAATAATATGTGACCGAAAAAAAAAACGCAATATTTTTATTTCATGACATTTTTATGTGACATAAAGGTAAAAAAAACTATTGTCCTCTATATTTTTGTTTCATCCAATTTATAACATTTTTTTTTTGGTTGTTCGTGTAATTGCAAAATATAAATCGCCTACGGCCTAATTTTTTCCAAAGAGAATTGAGGAATTGTCTTAATTCAAACAAACAAATCCATTTTTTATATTATTCGTAGGTATACGTATCCATTTGAAAAGAAATTCATATTTTATTGCCACCACATCCATTGTCCACTTACATAATATTTATCGGCTTTATTTATAACCACAATTATCAATCCTTAGGGGGATGTCCGGGAGGAACATTAATTGAATGGCCTACATAGAACAATATAAATGGCAAATCAATATTATCGAGTAATCGAGTATTGTACACATATACTGGGAGTAATTACATCGTCAGTTACAGGTTACCATATGCAAACTGTACAAAAGTTTTAGCATTTTGTTTGCAACTTATATACAGACTGTAAATGTAATACACCAGACATATCGCACTACAATTTCAATTTCTATGAATATTTTATTAATTGAATGAATAATGAATGTATATTTTTCAAAATTGTATTATCGTAAATATTATCTAATCATACAGAAAAAGGTAATTTGGTCAGTAGAAATAAATATTAAATGAGTTGAACGTCAATAAACCAATTGCATTATGGATGAGACCAACAACATTATTGGTTTTTCTTGGGTTCCAATATTACTCCTTTATTATTATTTGCTCATCAAGGCGGAAACTCCTTCTATATAATATGATTTAATACATATGGTATCAGAAGTGAGAGGAATGTTCGTATAAAAGCTTATACTATCAAAATTCTAAGCCATTTTGTATGGCATTGCAAATGTGAATTATTATTTTGTATTATATGATGAGTGCTTGAAGTTTTGAGTTAATCTCTAATTGGTTTTCTTCCATCTAATTTGATCTTATTTAAATCAACATAAATCCTAGTTAAATATAGATTAACTTCTCTTACTTCTTCATCTTGAGTTTAAGGAATTTTACATATACATTTTCAATTCAAAATTGTCAGAGCGTATGGAATGACTATTTTAAATGTTTGCCGTACTGAAAGTTTGTGTTAGTTACAATTGCAATAGGTACGTTCACTAAAGATAGCTTCAATAACTTTTGTCTGAAGAAAATACTATTAGATGCGACTTTTATAGATTTTTAATTTTATATTATATCTAAACGAGCCAAATATTGTCAAAAAGGATGTGATTCACTATGCATATTAAATCTGTACCGAACCGTATAAAATTGAAATCATTTTTTAATCTTTTCCATCTGGCAAAACGATTTCAGTGAACTTATTGCTACAAATATCTAGAAAATGTACATTCTTTTCTTACTTTTTTGCTTGATGTGCATATTTTTAATTAAAAAAAATTCTTTTGTTTGTATTGCTTAGTGCATTGAGTGGTTGTTTTTGAAGCAGGAGGTTCTGGGTTCAAGACCGACTAAGGATGAAACATGAAGTGTTTTTCTCTGGTATGTTGATTTGAATCTGAGGCCGGGTAGTTGGATTGCACTTAAAAACAGTCTAAATAAGTAACATTTTCTTAAAAATGGCAATGCACTTGTAAGGTTTCCGTAAAAAGAACACCTCAAGTGCTGCATTGTTCCACAAAAAAGAGGTCGTCATGACGACACTTGCAATAGCAATTTCAACACCGTGTTATTTTCGTGTGTCCTCATATGAGGACGGTAGGAGAATATGTTTGGAGAGCCGGAACGGGTAGCCTCGAAACTTTTTCGAAAATATAGCTAAAAGGACATAACCACAAAAATATCAAACAAATTGGTTGATTTTTTTAATCCCGGAAATAACGGGTTAATAATGCTACAGGATGACTGTTATTGTAATGAAAATATTAAATCCCAAAGCAAAGAAGAATTGAACTCTCGGTATGTGAAATAATAACAATGTTACATATAAATCCCTTTGGTTAACCAAATATAATTCACAAAGCAAATACAGTTTGAGTCAGGTTATATTAATATTATTATTAGTACAATAACATTAGCCGTACAAACATCAATAAATCAACATTATTCTACAAAATATTTACCTGTCGTTGGTAGTTCAAAATCAGCATATTTTTGCGCACACAAGTCACCCGTTATGTTAACCGAATACTGTTCACGTTCTGTAGGGCCAGATGTTGAATTCATTGCAATTCATCACTCGCCTGTTGTCTTTAACGTGACTACACACGTCCAGTTCAAGGAACAGTAGAAGAACAGAAAAAAAACAAAAGCATATACAACACACCGTACACAAATAGAAAAACAATCCACCACACTCTATTCCTTCAGAACGAGGTTACGACTGTCAATTTCCTGGTGATGTTGTGTACATAGTGTCTGCAAATAAAATCAGAAGAAAAAAAAAATTAGAAAATTGTATTGTTTGTCAGCCCGTATTCACGATATATGCATAAAAGGAGAGAAAAAAAAAAAATTATCTCATTGTACCTGATGAAAAAGGAAGGTGTACCTATATACGTGCAAAGTCTCCTATTTATAGAAATTTAATGAAGGATATAAAACTGGGTTAAGCGACAAAGATCATTTATACATATACATATTTTATGTACATATGTACATATGTTCTAACATATAGAATATATTGTGTCTAATGGAATGATTTTATGACTTAGAATGGCTTGTTATTATCATAATAAAAGACATGTCCCATAAAACATGAGATTTTAACCCAAAATGTTCGTTTTTAGGTGACAAAAATGACAAATGGAACGAATAAAATCAGTTTGCCAGAATGTTTCCTTTGAGGGGTGTGCTGTAGTTAAACTCTTTAAAATAGTTCCTCAGAAATGGAGCAGAATCAAGAAAACCAGAAACGCATATGGAATGATAAGAAATGTCTGGAACACAAATCTCTAGAGAACTAAAATTGAGGATTTTGTGGTCAGACAGAGTTCGAAATGAAGAACTATGGAGAATCGGAATTATGGAGAAGATTGATGCTCAGATTCGTCGAAGAAAATAGAACTGGATCGAACATACACTTCGAAAACGTAGGGATGACATTGCACGCGATGTAAAAGTGGTGCTCGCAATAGAGGACGGCCCAGAAAAACGTGGCGGCGCACCATAATCGCCGACGCTAATGAAGGAGTAAAAGAATGAACGGAAGTGAAAGCAAACAGAACGCAATGGCGACTATTTGTGGATGGTCTATGTTCGCTCGTGGAATGAAATACGGCCTGATGATGAAAATATGAAAATCGATTTTGCTGATAACAAATAGAGTATACTTCTAATTACGCTCTCCTTTATTTAGTGTAAACACCTCCCTGCTAGATAGTCGATAGATATTCGTATTTTTAACTTCCCGCCTTCTATATTTCACTCCTTTAAAATTTTTATTTTTTCGAAAGTTCTTAAATCTTATTTAAAAATCGACCACTAATTTAACTTTCAATAAATATCCCAATTGCTTGCCACCTCCCCTAAAAGCTTTGTTATTATGACCGAACCATCTGACTTCAGCCACCGTGAAATAACTGGAAAAAAATTTCAGCCTCCAGGCAATAAAAAAAAAATTGTATATACTCCCTGGCCCTTGGTACTTCACAAGAAAAGGATAATTTAATGAAATTCCTCTATGCATACAATACATACATATGTATATCTGCAAACAAGTTTTTCCAAATCTTAAGAAATTTTTCTGGCAACAACAAAAACTAAAAACCTGAACCAACGATGATGTTTTATAGATTTTTGTTATTTCTATGTACATATTTTATTATTCAAAAACTATTTTGTTGAACAAAAATTCCATTTCCTTTTATTTCCCATATTGCATATAATTTGTTGGCATATATATGTACTGTACATATGTATATCTGTGTAGGTAGTCATACATATCAATTTAATTTTTTCTTTCTGGTTTTTCTCATAGAAAAGTGCCAAAGAAGATTCGCTTCATTTTCTCTAGTACCATCTCTACATATACATAGATATACAATAGCTATACATGCTATAGTTGTGTTATGGTGAAGAGGATCACTTCAAAAATCACTGAATTTGCTATTTTCCGTCTTTTACCCTTATGCGGAGCTGCAGAAAACTTACAATTTCAATTTTGTCAAACGTATTTTCCTCTTATTTTATGATTTTGTTACATTACATATTTTTTTTCAATTTATTTGCTACTTATTATTCGGGTTGCTAGGGTAAATTATTTGTTCAATTGTTGACAAAAATTAATAGAAAAAAGGATACCATAAAAAGACGCTAGGAAATCCAAATTTTTAGATTTAATTTAAAGATGAATGTCCTCTCTCTTTTATTTTCGGTTCAATAATTCTACATTCATGGCACACTGTTTGAATTAAACCTAGAAAATAAAAAAATTCCTAGCCTTTTTATGGAAGTTACATAGTCATAAGCACAAACATCAAAAAATGATCCCAAAATTTAAAATCATTCCACCTACCCAACGATCAATTTTGCACCCCACATTCACATCGAAGTGCCACTCTAGAACTGGGGTTAAAGTACTTGCCGAGTGCTACGTACCAAACACGGCGTTCCGAACTCGCACTCCGATTCGAGTGTTAGCACGGCATTAGACATACGAAATCCTGGTGCCAGCGAAAACAGAGTGCTAACAAACACTAGTTCTAAAATCGGAGTTTTAAGCCCTTACCACTCGGTAAATAAATACATCGGAGTGCTATCGGATCAGAGTGCTAGAACTTGGCGAATAAATCGGCGTTAAAAGTTAAAAAAAACTTTAAACGTCCACTGAAAACTGAGCAAAACCATAGTAGACGTTGAAAGGGACGATAATATGAATTTCGGCGAACAGTGCAATTGCTTTGTTGTTTTACACTAGAAACCGGAATAAATTTACCTACCTTCGAAATACAAAATGTTGTATTGTGCAATGTTTGCGTAAATTTAATGTAATAATGTAATTTTTATTGTTCATCTCGATTATTTTGGAAAATTTTGCTGTATAATGTGAATATTTCCGAAAATTTAACCGGAATAATTTTAATTGCTTTATCATAATGTACGGAAATGTGCTGAAGAATTATTCATGCATAAAAACATACTTAAAATATTATAGGAGTTCCAAATTAATTAATTTAATTATACGTTCTCCCACTATAAACAAATAAAATGTACGTCCCAAATGCGGATGTACAAAAGAATTCGAATAGGAATTTGGAATCTTCATATTTATTTATTTTTTTTAAAAAATGATTTAATATTTTTTTCTTTAGTAAATTAATAATACAAAAAATTTCTTCAAAGAGAGTACAATGCTCAACTTTTCCATATGCATATAGTTCATTTAATGTTGAGAAAGAATTTTCAATTTAATTGTGACAGTAGTTTTTTGGAATTATTTATGATAATTTTTCTGGGGCTAGTAAAACCATTCCTATTATTTTGACAAAAGAAAACGAAAAAAATTAGATTACAGTATTGAAGAAAAAGAAATTTATTTGGAAACATGAAGAAACATTGAGGAAACATGACGAAACATAAAGGCACACATAGTAGATTATTTTTGAAATGTCATGGAATTTGTAATCTGTTAATGCTTTTTTATGCGATATTTTTAAATGGAACTATTTCTTTTTTTTATGCGTTTAAGTTCAGAGTTTTATTTTTATTTAGAACGAATCATTAAAAGTGGAATATGTAGTATGTATAAGTACCTAATGAATATTTTTACGCGATTTTGTTTTGCGCACCTATTACCGGAACTAATGTATTGCGCAAAAAAAAAAGGATTACTACAGAAATGTAGCCTTAATATTTTCAACTTAAAATTGATCCGATAAATTTAATATCAAATCATAAAATATTTTCCGTGACATGTGGATGCAAAAATGGTTATAGATATGAATAATAAAACAATTCCAATTAAGTGAATCCGGCTAAATGACAAATACATATTATTTTGATTTGGCTATGAATGGTTCAAGGAAATTGAAAATTGGTGAATATACACAGGGAAAGAGAGAGAGAGGGAGAGCAGAAATAGGTGGTGCGCTATCGTATCGACATTGAAAGTAAATTTATATATGGTAAATGGGATAAAAATCTATAATTGGGTTTATTTAATTAAAAAAATCGCCATGAATCACTGCCTTCCTTCCTTGTGTGGGGTTGTTTGAATTGTTTTTTTTTTAAATTAATTAATTTTTTGTGTATGAAAATGGCTAACTTTTGTTGTTGATAATTGAGTAAATTTAATTCCGTTGTTGTTCTTTTTATAGATTTTATAAGTATTATGACTGATGAAGGAAATATATCGATGGTTATTTCAGAAAAGGCCCTAACATAATTTTTTCAAAAAATGGTTTTTTATAAAATCTCGTAATTTGGGTTTTTTTTACACTAGCTGGCAACACAATTTTACTAAATTTCTCCGCTTTTTAATCTTTTTATTTCCTCAACGATCAACGATCAATTGGTCCTCGATCAACAATTTTACTAGAGACCCCCGCTGAAGACTTACTAATCTATATACACTTTAAAATATCAAGTATTTTGATAAGTATCACTTTTACTGCATAATTTACAAAAATTTAAAATTGGCACATTTCGGACACATTATAGACACATTTCAAAAAATATAATGTTTATAACTTAAGTATTAAGAGATCGTATCCCGGTCATTTATTTCTATTGATAGAAACAACAGACTTCCAAATTCATTTCATTTTTTTACAACTTTATCGATCAATTGTCCTATTTTATTCTCTTAGGGCATATCCTATGATGTTCGGGCATATCCTATGATGTTCCCTAATTTTGTTAACATATTTGAAGTTTTCATTATTATTTTGAATTTCCACGATTTTTAGAGCAAATGGAGTTTTTTATGTCAGTATAAAAGAGTAAATTAAATTTAGAAAATTCTTTGAAATTCAATTTGTTTGTGCGAAAAACATAAACACCTTCCTGTTAACCCTTTCATGTTTTTACTGACATTAACTTTTCCAAATTGTTTCATTAAGTTTCATTGTTCTTTTCAATTAAACCTACATTTAGTACACATCTGTTGTATTAATGGTGATACCTTCAATTTATTTATAAATTAGACCTTATATATAGTACATGTGCTAAGGACTTAAATAGAATCATCTACTGATATCCTTTTATTCTAATTCCCACTCAAACGAATCGTAATTTATTTTCCAATTATGGTATAAAAAAAAGATTTATTTCCTTTTTGGTTATTTGTAATTAGTCTTGTTATACATGTACATATGTACATATGTAGGTGTTGTACATATCCTAAGACTATAACGTGGATGTTAACTTTATTCCTTTTCAACAAGGACATTCAATCTACATACATATGTACACATATGACAATACAAATCGATGGTTATTTAACAATAGGTCCTAACCCTCATTTTTCAAATTTTTCAGGATAAAGAAAAAACTAAATATTTGTACACAGCATTTGATTGAAGAGAACGTTTAAAAAAGAGGAAAAAACCCTATTTTTGGTGAAATTTATTAAAACAATCTTGCCAGATAGTGTAAAATATCCAAAATTACCAGATTTCATAAAAAAACCATTTTTGAAAAAAAAAAAAAAATTGATGTTAGGGCCCTTTGAATAATCATCGAAATATTCAATTCAAAAATAAAAGAGAAAAAAAAAACATTTCCAACCACATTTTTTCCTTTTAAATATTATACCTCAACCTCGCTGTTTGCAGATCATGTACATCCATACATCATAAGATATTAATTCCCTTACCAAACTACATACATATATGTATACCTACATTATGTACATATGTATGTATTGTTATATCGTTCATTTTATGAAGATGAAAAACACATCAAAACCACTTGTTATCATGTTACCTTGACACTGACTGTAAAAGATCTCGTTTTCTTATATGTGTCAACCGAACCAGAAACCTATCTATTTAGCATTAGTTTACATGCTCATTTTATATTTATTTATTTTTTGCTCCTTAGCAGAACGTAAAATACAGTGTAGGGGGCGTGGGGTGGTGGTAGTTCCATATTTGTATTATTTATAGAGTTTAAGCTTAGATTTATATTATAAAGGAAATCCAAATGGAGGCTTATTTTTCGTATCAAAGATTTAACATATTTTATTCGAAAATCAATATAAAACACTTAGATCGGCGGAGAGGTTTATTTGATTGTGAATTTTTGGATTTTCATATTCGAGACCTATACATTATTTGTTGATTGGGGGGAAGAAGTGTAGAATAAGAAAATTCTCTTTATTTGAAGTAAAATTGTTTTTTCAATCTTTTTTTCTTACAACTTTTTTTTGTTTTTCTCAACAGTCCACCCTATTGTACATAAGTAGTTTAAAATACGTAGTAGTTTTTTGTATTTGAATTTAGAATGAAATTGACCCCGATAATTCTTATTAAAAATAGAAAACAGAAAATTTAATTTTTGATTATTTGATTCCATATAGTTACTCTCGTACGTCGCAACCTACAAAATGTAGTTATGTATTAATTACTGTAAATATTTATGTACTTATGTATACATTGTATTAAATATGAGTGACAAATAAAATAAATATTTACAATTTCGGGTATTAAAATACAATTTTTTTTTTTAAATCGTGATTATTTTGTTATTTTTTTATTGAAGCTATTAGTTCGTCATTTTAAAAATTAATGGATTTTGAGAACAGAAATTATTGGTTGGGAAATATTTTTCATTTTTTTTTTAACCACATATTTTCTCTTTTTAACCTATAACATATGTATTTTTAAATTTTTTAGCTCATAAATTCTAACAACCCTGATTATAATTAATTTTTTATTTTTACTAAATTATTATAAATACTAAATTATCACTATACCATTGAAAAAATATAATTGTGGATACCTATTGGTACTAAATAAGTAAACTAAAATCAATTTCAATCATAAATAATGCAGTAATGCAGTTGTGACTTTTAGTACTAAATCGTATTTAGTATACAAAATTGTAAAATTATTTTAATTACCGCAGTCTTTATAATTTTGGTACGGAATTTGTAACGCCCCTTAATATTTATCGTCTTTCTTGAGAAAATTTTCAGTCGAAATATGCATGTCCGTCCGTCTGTCCATGATCAAGATTCCGGCTAAACAGCTCTGAAGAAGTGCGGGAGGGTGATAATAAACCATTGATTTACTCAAAATACATATATTCGGAATGTAGAAAAAATTAATGTAACAACAATTATAGAGAAAAAAAATGCCATTTCTCTAGGTTTTAAATCATTTACTTGAAATATATTCGGATTAGAGAAAAATGAATATAACAAAAATTATAGAGAATCAAAAAATGAAGATTTCATTAATAGATCAAAATGTTCCACGTTCTACCGTTATGGCGCTGCAATCAATTTTAATGTCATTTCTAGGATTTTTAATCATTTGTATTCAATTTACTCAACATCATATTTGTTGTAGCTACAAAAAAAAAATAGATAAAGGACAAAGTCTTAGATAAAAAATAAGTGCTCATAAGGATATATGGCGTATTATTTCTTCTTTACTGGTTTTATATAATTTACATAATATCAATTGTTCTTTTAAATTTTGGTTTTATACGGTTAACTGTAACTGTTTGAATTAATATTTTATGGAAATGACAAGAATATATATATATATATGTAAAATGAATAAAATAAAAAATTATTTCTGCAATTCATTTGGTAAAAACTCAGTAAAATCAATATTGTGTTTCCTATATAGGAAGGAATTTTTTAATTTCACCAATAGGCAATAATTCACTTCAATAATTTTGTACACCCACCACTGATAAATATGAATATCTTATAAACGCTGTCAGGCAGGTAATGGCAGGTTTACCTCTGATATTCAACATCGTTTTTTCTTTGTCTTTTTACGCTTTATACCTACATACACAGGCTGGGATTTTTAATTAACTGTGATGTCAGAGTTTTGTTATAATTTAGTACTATTTTTAGTACCTACTAAATTTTTTTTTTAAAAAAACTTAAATTTAATTTAAAAAACAGAATATATGTTCATACCAAAAATGTGCAATAAAAATGTTTTATAAACTGTGGTGCAAAAATGTACTCCTTAAGATCCACAAAAATTATTTTATTTTTTTTTAATTACACAAAAAATTGTATTTGCGCAAATTTTTATTATAAAACAAACACTAATTGTTTAGTTCAACTATGAATAGTTTTAATGCTTTTGAGTCTCTCTTAAAACGTAAAAAATCATGTTTTTTTTTTTTTTTAGTATACATTTTAGGATGATTTTAATTACATAAACACCCGGCTGGTCGTATTAAATTTTTATTGCATCTGGAAAATCTTAACGAAAAGTATTTATCGACAATTACATACGTAATGTACATTTCAGGGCATTATTAATATGAATTTTGTATTTATAGACGAGGTCATTAGATTTTCCTCATTACTCACTCTAGATGTTTTGAGTAATTTATTTGTTCCAGTCTTTATTTTCAAATTAATTTTGCATTTATTTTAATTTGGATTTGGATTAAACATCAATAGGTGCGTAGTGTACATACATATGTTGTTGTTTCTTCGATTTATGTATGTTTGAATCGATATATGGACAACGCATCAAATATATTTCAATTTAATTGAAAAAAGTGTTCAGCGTGTGTGATGCATCAATAATCAATTGTACGGTGGACAAATATTATTTCAAATCAATATCTAATTTATAGAAGTTTTATTTTAATATAATACGAGTACATACATAGGTAGGCACGCACACAGTTTTTTTTTGCTATGAAATTTTAATTCTACATTGAAAATAAATTCATTTTTTTTCAATAATATTGATTTCTAATAAATATTTTATTGTTATTCTTTATTCATACTTTTTGAAAAATTGAACTGAATCGTGTTCAATTTTGTTCACTTTTGTCTAAATCCAAGCAGCAATTTAACATTTACTTATAAATTCTTTATATTTAGATCAAAGAAACGTTGCTGTAACTGCATTTTAACAGTGTTAATAGATAATTTTTAAATAACACTAGTTTAAAGTATAAAACAAGTAAGTAATATATTTATTTCAGTCAAATGTTCTTTTACATTAAACGTATCTTTACCGTAGATATAAAGAATTAATAAATTTAAGTAATATTAATGCTTGGGTTCTAATAGGATTCAGGTTAATTCTTCGAAAAGTATGTACAAAGAATAACAATATAAATTTGTATAAATATGTATAATTCGTGATACATATTTATACAAATTTATAACTAACTAAATTTCTTGTTCGAGAACTAATACCGAATATTCTTTATAGATTCTTTCCGTAAGATATCTTAAGAAATCTGTTTGTAAAGAAGGCATAGAATCTTTTGTTTAAATTTACACAGTTTACCCAATTGGTTATCAATGCCGTTGAAATATATGTACTAATATATGTACAGAGAACATATTATTCTTATTGTATTCTTTTCCCAATCTTTCTGCAAAGAAACATTTTTTTTTGTGCAAAAACTATGCGATACTATGCTTCTAACAAATAACCTTAAGAAGACTGTTAGCTTAAAATTAGTTACATCGTATATAGGGTAGGTAAAGGAATTTTAAAGAGCTAAAACGACAAAATTACATCAAACTTTAGTTTATATCTCGTTTCATTTCATAAAACATTAAATTAAAATAAACAAACAAAAAAAAATTCTTCTCTTCCATGTTTGATAGCTTCTGGTTGTGTTGAAAACATTTTGTCTACGTACTAATGACGCTTCCACCTTTTAAAACTTTTTTTTATGCAGGCATCGCTGTATTAATAGTCATCCGGTAAATTATTCATTCAGTACAAGCTCAAGATCAAGTCCTTGAAAAACAGTGCACCATATATAGTATATATCCACTATATAAGAAAAGAAAATTTAATTTCTCACTTTGTACAAATAATGGCATTTCTATGGATTTGAAATGTCGTCGTTTTGCCGTCACGGTGCATCGATATATAACAATGGTAACGGAGTCTATGTACATCAAGAAGAAAAAAAAGAAGTTTTATTTGAAAAGCTAATTTAAAAAGAAGGAAGTACATTTCTATAAATGTTAAAGTTTTACAATAGGAGGATGTTTTTTTGCGATTCCGCCATAACAAACGAAGCAACATGTTTTTAATGTTTCTCTGGATATGGTTGAATTACAACATTCAATTATTTAAGATTTTGATATGTTAAATGAAATGACTTCGAAAGATACGGTAAATTACAGTCATGATAGGGTCGTATTATAAGTAATATAATCGAATTAAAATGTTAAAAAACAGGCAAAAATTGCGCAGAACATTTCTGGCAGCACACAGCACAGGAGAGGATGTTGCTGCTTAAATATATTTGGAGGGAAATTGTTCAACGTTAAAATTGTTACAGTAATTTTTAAATCTGAACCAAAACCAATAGTCTCCCACGGGTAGCTTTAGATTGAGTGTTAATTTTGGGAGTTAATATTTTTGTTTGTTTTAAATTATTGTCTTGCACATATATCTTTTTCCGGGGTATTTTTCTTATTTGACTATAGAGTTTTTGTTTAGGCACGTTTTCTTATAGTGAAAAGAATACAATTAAGAATATTTGGTGAAAATTAAATAAACATTTTTCATATCTATCTCCATCTTCAGCGCCAATTAAATTTGATATGTATTAATATTATTAATGGACGTAGAACCTTATTTATTATGTTTAATTAAAAAAGAAAACTGTCCCGAATACTTAAAAAATGACTGGACATCTAATTTGAAGAACTTGAAATATTTTTTGCATTTTTTTTTGTATTAGCACGGACCAAACAAATTAAAGCTTTAAATAAATATATACATTATCATGTTGTTGCTTAAGATTAAGTTATCTATGTAAATAACTCTTTAAACATCCATTCGACAAATGTTTATTTTACACACAGTTCATTTTATGCTTTTAAATCGTCGATCAACATAAATCAATGGTTGTTTGCATATTGCTTATAAACATTTTTTGCGCTGTGTTAAAATACGCTCGTCTAAGTGAAATAAATGTAATAAAAATAAATTTTATTTAATTAATCACTTTTTAATGATTTTGTGTACAATTTTTGCTTCGTGTAATTTTTTTTTTTTTTTTTGGTTCAAACATTTAAGCGATCATATAATTTTTGTTTGTTTTTGACGAAATTTTTCATATTAAACTGTTGTTAATTTTATTAATTCGAAATTTATGAATAACTCAAAAATAAAGTCAAAGTTAGATTTACTACAATAAAACTTATCCCGGATGCTATTTTTTAAGGAAAAAAAAAATATTAATCTCATCTTATTTGTTACAAATGGTTGAAAAGTTTCCGTTATTTCTCCGAAATATACCCAAATTTCATTCATAATCAACAATAAAGTTTGGGTGAACAAATTTTTTTCTTTTTCAACAACAACAAAAAACTTTAAATTAATTTTTTTTTATTTTCTGATACTTATTTCTCATTATAAATCCTATAGAAAATTTACCAACCAAAATACTTTCAGTGAATTGTTGATTTGTTCCGTATTTAGGATGTTAAAGGTAAACAAATAAATGTGTATAATTTGAAATTGATTTTAAATCTAATTTGTTTTAGGAAATATTATAATAAAAATGAATTTTTCAAAGAGAAATCTAAAAATGGATTATAAGAAATTGAAAAGTTTTCTGCTTAAGTTTATCTTACGAAAAATATTTTCAATATTTTTTTTGTGAATATTTAAAAAATATTAATGTCTACAAGGCAGCCTATATCCTCGGTTAGAGGCGGCTCGTGCCAATTATTGATCACATTATCGTGGGACTATTTAAAAAAAAACGCGTAGGTCATTTTGATAAAAGAAAAGTCTGACGAACATCTTCACCGTTTTTTTTTACCGATTTTCTAGAAAGTGATACAATTTTGAACTTTTTTAATATCTAAGATATGGTTTTGAAATTTTGCATTTTTATATTATTTAAAATTTACAGCATTTCTTGCCAAATAAGTTTTTTTTGGAAAAGTTACCCTTTTAGGTCCATGGTCGAAATAGTTAAAATGTCCATGAAAGAATTAACCAAAAATTTTTAAAAATCTACTCACTGTTTTCAGAATTAAATTTTGGATGCTTTTGTAAATTTTTCATTTTTAAAAAAACGCTTTTGAGGTGAAAACGATGTCTTTAAAGTCAGAATCAGTAGTGTTAAGATAGGTAAACAAAAATGGAATGAAAAACCTACTACTGTTTTTTGTTTTTTTTTTTAATGACAAACAAAAGATATTCATTTTTATAAATTTTTTAAAGTTAAACCCAGTGCAGTAGCAGTAGGTACCTAAATATTTAAGTAATTTCCCTTTAAAAAAAAACTAACACCTAAATAAATTTTTATTACAAAAATCTGTTCGGATGGTTTAGGATTGATGAAATTTAATTATAAATATCTCAAAAAGTCAAAATATAATTTCCTTTATCTGATAAAATATCCCATTTTATTGTGGTTCGTATAATGACAAATATTCAACAGAAACATTAATCGCGCTCAATGTAATAATACAGAAATATGTACCGAGTAAATATATCCTTTTATATATGGATAATAATAATTGTATAGGAATTTTATTGAAGCCTACATAATTCCAGAATCACCAACATTATATAATTACATTAATTTATTATCTGTTGATGATAAAATAATGAGCCACTGGTATGGTGCATATAATAAAGTGTGATGGAAAAATGTCTCTTTTAGGTGGTCGTTAACTTGATCACATATTCGATAAATTTAATAATTTTATTTTTTATTTAATTAATTTTTGTAATAATTGAAACAGACACACAGTAATGTTGAAATCAGTGGCGGCTAGTGAGAATTGTTGATCCCATCATCATGGGACTACTTTTTTTTTAGACTTTTTTTTGACGTCACTATACAACAACCCACATGATATTCACAAAATGTTATTATTAAATCCAGACAGTGGAGGGCTCGTGGGAAAATGGAAAAAAAAATTATTTCTCAAAAAATAATAATATAAAAATAGAAAGTTTCAAAATCATACCTTCAGTATTAAGAAAGTTCAAAATTGTGGTCACTTTTGAAAAAACCGCTGAAAAAACGATCAAGATGTGCGAATAACCAATTTTTATCCATTTTATTCCATCAAAATGACATCAGTTTTTTATTTTTAATTACAACAGGATTAATAATTCCCACGAGCCTCCACTGTCTGGGTTTAATAAAGACTTTTTGTGAATATGATGTGGGGTGTTGTATAGTCAAGTATTAGGGCACAAAAAAAAAAAAAATTGTTTACCGCACATAATATGTACAATTGAAAATTTAATTTATAAATACTTTTTTGAAGCAGTTTTATTTGAATGAGTCTATTAATAGACATCTGGCTTTTGTTGAATTTGCGGCGTATTGTTCGTTTGCCATTTTAATTTAATTACCTCAACATTTTTCTATCTGGATTTCTTCGTCTTATAATTTTAGTAGTAGAGTTATCGATAATTTAATTTCAGTAAGGTAAAAAAGGTTTTTTTTTTTTTGAACAAATTAGATTAATTCGTGTTTTGATAATCATTTCAGATGGTTTGGGGGTTGATAATTGGATTTCAGTAAGGTAAAAAGAGGTTTTTTTTTATGAAAG
Organism: Platyura marginata; assembly: GCA_026745375.1. Taxonomy (NCBI): domain Eukaryota; kingdom Metazoa; phylum Arthropoda; class Insecta; order Diptera; family Keroplatidae; genus Platyura; species Platyura marginata. Next base: position 34,852 of record JANSTT010004337.1, read on the forward strand.
CCGTAGTCATCAGAATAATGTGTTTTGATGATGATTGATGGTCGCAAAAGTAATTTATCTGTTTAATAATTCAATTTTTTTAATAAAAGTAATGATGTAAAATATACAGTCAGTGTTGATGACATTTTTAATAAAAACCATTTTGTAGTTAACACTTTTTTTCGGAAAATTCGATATATTTATTTTTTTCTAATTCGATTTCGAGGATATTTTAAAAAAATTGCCTTCACAATCACAACATAATTCTTCTTAATCCAATTCCGATACCATTTTATTGTACACCCATCAGTTTTAATCAGGTACAGATATCCTGACATCAATTTTGTTAAATCAAACCAACATTTTTTTTTTTTTCAATTTTAACCAAAATCGATACCTACTAAAACCACATTTTCCACAGTTATTTTTTTTCCTCCGATATTTGTTGAATATATGTCGGACGTGATTTTTCTGATAAAAAAAATAGAAAAAAAAATGTGGATCACAAAAAAATTACAGGAAAAACTGAAAATTGATAGATACTGGGAAAATTAATTTTTAAATCTCAAACAAATTTTTATTTATTGTTTAGTATATAATTTGAAACACATTTTAAAGTGATACAGAAGGGAAAGCTTAATGATTTCAATTGAAAATACATATTTTTGGATTTCATGAATGAAACTTTTCTTTTTCCGTATTTTCTTCATCGAATGAATGAATGACTGAAAGATCTTGTTGATAGAAATTATTGTCCAATAAAAATATATTTTGTTGACATGTGGATTACAATGAAAATTTTACAATAAAAAATTCAATTAATTCGCCATAATAAAAAAATTGGAAATTCTGTAATGGAAGTAGAAAGTCTTTATTATATACTAAATGTACAAAATCGATTTTTTATGTTTTCGATGTTCGATGTTATACAAGTGAAAATGAGATAAATACCTACAATATTGATTTTATAGCAGGAATGGCATTAAGGAAAAACATAGCTTTAATCTTGTACTTGAAATACCAACTAGCTTCAGTAAAAATCGGCTTAGAGTAATGTTTTAATTTTAACGATTATGAATAGTGTCCAATTCATTTTTACTTCGAAAGTTTGAACTGTTACACAATATCCTGAATTTTAATTTTTTTCGGATTTTCAAAACTAAAAAATATTCGAAATATATTAGTTTGTTTTTTGGGGGTGATTGATGCACCTCGACCTGTATTTAGATCTATTGTGCCCGCTTCCCCTTCTTCTATTTTCATGATGCCACTCCATTATCTGGAGTACTTCCTCAAGTCCAGTTTCCCTTCCTAGGAATTTTAGGATCTTGAGTGGATCTTAAGTGAAGAGCTCCGCATTTTGTATGCATATGCATTGGGGTTTTTTCTGCTTCTTTACAGAATCTGGACGTGCTGCCTTTCTTCCCGATCTAGCTTCCTTAGGTGTCCTTTCGACTGGCTATGGGCTGTTAGGAATCGCGTCAGCATCCTATGTCTATTTTTGCTACTTATTATGCTAGCCTCATACCTCTTTCGGTTATCGTACGGGTTGTACAACAGGATTGAAATTTTATTGGTAGGCCTACCTGCCTACGATGATTATATCAATAATTAAGATCCTAAATCTTTTAAAAAATTTCATAGACAATTTTGAAGAGCTTTACATTGAAAAAATTGACAAAGTGAAAGTAAAAAAAACAATTAGTTCAAAATGTGTTCACATCGATTATATTTTCTCTTTTAATATTACGGATTTTTTTTAAAAAAACAATAAAATGTCCTTAGTTGCAATTTAATTTTGAATAAGAATTTTAATTTTAAATTTAAATTTTAACATTAAATTTTTTGTAATTTATCTTTTAATAAATTCACAAAAACAAAACTTTCGAAAAAATTAGAGAAAACTAAAAGAAATAAAAGAACACTTAAAAACTTACCCCCACGTGTATAATTTGTTCACTTCTACAAGATAAAGAATTGACAAAGTTTTGCAAAATAGTAAATTTTAAAGTTTCAACTTAAAATGAACACAGCGCGATTCTAATGTTCAAAATCTTGAACAGATGAAAATAAAAAATAAACACTTTCTTTATATCTTAACTTTTGCTCACCACATATTGGTGTGAAAAATCCATTCAACTTTCAAGAATCCTTTCATGTTAAAAGAGAAAACTTCTTTAAGTTGCAGTGTACTGATACTCTGTCTGGCAAGGCACACAATTTTGAAACAGAAAAATAATAGAATTTATTTTCAAGGTTTCAAAGCTTTTCAATACTTTTGAGCTATCTGAAATTGGCAGAACTGACGTTATATAACTAATATGCACTTTTCGAATTTTTGGTTCAATAATTATTTTTTTTTTCACACTTGGAAGACCCCACTAATAATTTTAAAAAATATCTTATTCTTAACTTCAACTCTCTCTCTACTACAAGACCATGAAAAACCACCACGACTTAATGTCACAACAGCCAAAATACAACTGATGTGTGATTGAATTTTTCATCGATAGCAAACTTCTAAACAAATTGTTGATGGTTCTGTGACCGCATTACGCACACGTGTAATTTTTCAAAATGCACGTTATACAATCAGATTGATGGCATTTTCTATCCTCCCCACTTTTAATGAAAACGAAAAGAAAAAACGATGGGAGCAAGGGGATACACGTAACAGTAAAAGCTAAACCGAACTCAACCATTCGAATGTTATGTGTCGTAACTTTGTTGAGGCTGAGTGTGTACTGTTTTCTTTTTGCCATCATATGATTGCAGAAAATCTAACGAGAGTCTATTTGGAATTCTTCTTCCAATCTCTTTTAGTATATATTGAGTGATCCGCTCTCTCTCTCTCTCACTCATTCTCTTTTTCTCATATTGTTGGTTTATGTATTTCAATCATCTCAGAGATGAGTGAATTTCCTTTTCAGTATCAGTATCAGAAATTGTTGGAATAATTTAGAGGAATTCTAATAATAAATGTAGAGACATGCGCATAACAATTGAAAGGACATTTTAACATGCAATAACCACGTTTTTCCTTGATATGTGTGTGAGATTAAGTATTTGATTGTATATTGTAGGTAAAATCCAATGTTTACGATTTTGTCCACACTCGATTTCTATTTTGTTTACCAAATAAATAGATTTGTTGTTGTGTCAAATTCTGTTGATCAATTTTACGTTAGAATTCGCATGAATAATAATTGTACATGGCTATACATTAATGAATGAGAGATAAAAGGAAATTTTAATTATCTGGGAAATCATTTTCTGGTAATTTATTTTTAAGCTGATCACAATCATATATTACCTTTTAATCTACATATTAATTGAATATACTTACGCCTGAAATCACATAATATTCTACATCTAATGTTAATTGATTTCATCCTTAATTTGCCACCTTTTTCGGTGGTTTTTTTTCCTTAAAAGATGGTAAGTTCATATTAGACTTTTTATGAAATGCTGCTCGTTAATTATAGCCGATATTTAATTCTATGATTTCAAACCTATCAAATGTGTTTTTGTTTTATAAATTATAACATTTGAATTTTTTTTTTTCAATTACACTTTTAAATTGAAATGTCACATCAAGGTTAATATGCGTGATAAAAATATTTATTTTGTTTCGAATGGGTTTCAAAAGGGCAGTACTTCCGGATACAAAAGCTCTTACTTGCCAATACTTACTCCAATAGTGGAAAAAAAATCGCAAATGTATTTTGAAAAAAGATGTGTGAAACAGAAGTTTGAGGGATGGAGGGGGAAGTTGAAGATAGACCATGTAAGAAAAAGAGGAAACATCTGAAAAAAAAATTCAGAATGAGTATATAATTGAAATTGTATACACCTTCGTGGATAAGCATTCTATCCCATTCATTCACTCCACTTCGGTGTGCATCCTTTTTATGTTAATCTTTTCTTAATTCTTAAAAACGATCTGTTATGCAATCAATCATTGAAATAAATGCCAATTCAAGGTTTCTAATTTAAATAACAGATGCAGATGATGTAAGCATCAAGCCGATTACAAGAATTCATATCGACCTATCCAAGTAAGAATATGATAAGTGGAAAATAATGATTTTTCAGGTGGGCTGTTTAAAAACTTTTTTTATAATTTTTTTTTTTCGATTTTTTTATCAAAAATTGTAGAAATAAGTAAGAAATATTGTTACATATGTAGCTCTTGGAACAAAAAGTTAAGAATATTTCCAAAAAAAACGTGTTACTCGGAAAACTTTTAATAATTTTAACGGGAACTATTTTAGTTTTTTAAGAATATAAAATCGTGTATAAAATTTTCAATAATAAAAATTAGGACTACGATTTTTGAACAGTACACTAAGACCTCGATTTGCGTCGTCTTTCTGTGGAACAATTTAACGACGCAAATCGTGTTCTTGTACTATATGAGTAAGATTACGTAAATTGTAAAAATCATTTTCCCATAAGACTATGATAACTGTGACCTTATCATACTCTTACTTGGGTAGGTCGATATGCACTGGAGAAATATAAATAAATTTATTGAAAGCTTCGTCTTCATAATATCAAATCCTTGACGTTTTTTTTTTTTTTTGTTTACCTACACAAATGGTTGAGGGGCTAAAGTTATTTAAGATTATGTACAATTGCACATAATTGTTAAAGAAAAGGATATAACGAGGACAAGAGAACCCAACTTTTACCTAAGTATTATTTTTGTTTTCATCCAGTAGAGAAAATTATATAATTTTAATTTGAAAACATGGTTGTTCACGATGAAGCCTCGTGTCTTATATAATACAATATGGAGCTATAGAAATATAAAACTTTTTCTTATTTTTAATACATTCATTGAAGAAATTGTACCTACGTTCGTAACTAATTGAATAAAGTCTGGGGTTCAAAATATTTTTTGTTTAATTTTATTTTTAAATACAGTAATTATTTTTGTTTTATCTATTTCAAAAATACCAACCGAAAATTTTCCAACAAAGTAATTTATTTTTAAAAAATGATCTTTTCTTACATTCATTAACTGTGAACAATAAATACGAAGAATTCAAAACAATTCGATAGAAAAATTAGGCAAAACATTAATACCAAAAATTCCAATTTTTTTTTTTTTTTTTGTAATATTTTGTTCATAATTATTGTCAGGATTTTAAAAATTTAAAATATAAAATTGCCATATTTTTTTTTTTTAATTGACCATTTTAAAATTTTTCGTTTATAATGGTTTTGAATTTTTAATTCTTTCAAAATCGGTTAATAAAAAATCGCCAATTTAAAAATGTGTAAATATATTTTTGAAAATCTAATGGGTGATCTATTATTTAGAGATAAATAATCTGGCATTTAGAGATAAATAATAATTGAACCTTTAATCTATTTATAATGATAATTAGTCGGTTAATGAATGTTGACAAGCTAAAAGTTATAATTATCATGTTGCAATCCATTTAAAACAAAAAAATGGTGATTACTGTTAATTAGGCGAAATAAAATTATTTTTTAATGGATGCAAATGTAAATGAATTATGGGATTTTTCAAATAAAATTTCGCAATGATATGTAAATTTTCGAAATTAATATTCAATGAAATAGTTTGATAGCTTAATTATAGAAAATACTTTACTGATCTATTGTAAGATTAATGAGGACATTTAAAATTAGCAGAATCTTTTCTCTTTTTTTTGAAGGATTACCATTTTCGTATGTATATCTAGCTACTGGTACCTTTTGTGACATCAAATCTCTTAAGTACACACACACAAAGTCATTACATACACAAGGGGAGAATGCCTTTGTGTTCGCACATAATAAGGAAAAATTCACAAAAGCTTTAAGTGTCCCATTTGATATCAAAACTGTCCCCCATTAGTTGGTAAGCAATTTATTATGCGTCTACAAAAAAGTCGTCCTCTCAAAAGATAATTTGACCAGAGCAAAAATGTTAGAAGGGGCTCTTTGGTTTGGAAGGAATGAATTGTTATTGAACTGTGCCCTAATGATGGTAATAATGATGTTGATATTATTTTCTTTTCTTTAGAATTCAAGATTCAAAATTCGGTTCTTGAAAATATGAAAGAATTAGATGGGTTTAAGTGCGCTCGTAAACTCACCAACAGTTCGTAATTTAGAAATATTCGCCAATTTTTCTATAGTTGTGTGATTTATGGAGATTTTTTTTTCTTCGATTCTTTAAGATATTTATTACAATATTTTCTTCTTTTTTTAATATAACAAGGGTTAACTGTAAAAGTAAGTTATATTTTTGTAAAATCCTCTTTAATCAAAAATCCATTTAAGTTTGTTATAAGTACATTAATTACACACAAACACACTACACACCTACATAGTTACGTTCATCCTAATCATGTGGATTATAGAAATAAATTTGAATACAGAAAATTGTATCATAGAACAATTTGTGGTTAGTATTTTATTTTGTATGAAAAGTTCTTTATATATTCTAGAAATCTAGTACCTCCCCGGATATTAAATTTTCAACTTGCATGGGAAATAAATTTTGAAAATATCCATAAATGTACAGCCACATTCTGTTAAGCATAAATTTTATTTCTAACTTTTCTGTCCTTAATGATTACCTACCCTTTTGCTGTAAATCTGAAAAGTTCCATTCTCTCTAAATAATGCAATAAAAATTACCATAGAGTTGGGGTCACAGGGTTTAGTTTAATATATAACAATGTTTAAAATAAAATTTGAATTGTCAAATAGTTGGTACTATCAAGTGAAACAAAAAAAATTTAACTCCACCCTAAATTTATATTTTTTTAACCTATTTTAAATAAATTATTGTCCGACAAACTTAATCTAAGTGCATCAAGTCGTGAAAATCGAACAGAAATTTTTTTTTAAATGTTTTTTAGATGCTACTTAAAGAGATCAGTTTTTAACAACACAATTGAGATGTCCTTCCAGTTTTCCAAACTTAATAATTTTCATTTAAAATTCGACGTGCTCTGCAAATAGATAAAATAAAAAAAATATACAATTTTTTCAACTTTTATGTAATAAAATACAAAAATTCGTAGATCAAATTTGTCAATTTCGATAGCCCATGGATTAGTTACTGTCCTCCGTCTATTTTCATTATTTGTGCTGTTTCCTCCTAAGATTTTAAATTATTTGGCTATGTTGAGAAATCTGTTTTCTTAAACTAAAACACTCTATATTGTAAAAAAAGGTAAACAAAATATTTACCCCCAAAATAAAATTCCTTTCCATAAATATTTCGTTTCAATGGATAAAATTACGATAACATAAGCCATTCGTTGGAATTGACAATAGAATATAAACCCATGTACCTAGAACTGCTGAATGTATAAATATATTCTGTAGAACAGAGATTTCCTGGAGCGTGCATTAATTCAATTCAATTCAATTCATTCAAAATTTACATAATACACAAATTAGTGCAACATTTTCCGTACACACATTAAATGATTTGAGTGGAAAACAATCAATACAATAATTGTAATGCAGTGACAATGAGTAGCAAAATTCTTCTTGCATAAATACGTAGAAATGGTTTAAGAAGAAGTGATTAGAGAGCAAATTGCTATTTTATATAAAAAAAAACATAAATAATTGAATTTAGTCACGTGCCAAATACACGTGATTCATTGTTATAGCTTCGCATTGAAAGTTCTCTGGAAAATACATATTTGTTGGGGGGATGTAAATTGTTAACTGACATTTACATTGAAATTCTTCTTTTTTTTATTATTTATTGGAAAACAAGTTGACTGACTTGAAAAGTTTGTTTTTGACATTTTCCGGTATATGTAAATTGTGAATGATTAGGCTTTTTTCTCTCCACATAACTTAAAAGTAAGTTATTATGCAATATATGTATGTTAAATGTATACGCAATAATGTAAGTAACGTTTTTTTAGTTGTAAAATGGTGTCGTAAACATTTTAAAAGATAAAAGCTACCAAACTATTTTACAGTGTAGACCAGGCATCGCCAATCTATGACCAGCGGGTCATCAAGTGACTCATTTATAAATTTCAAGTGATTCATCTTACAGATGGTGAATATTAACAAATTGGGCACGGCGTAGCAACTTTTTCGTCCGAAAAAAGCGGCGATTTAAGAAAATCGTGTTTTCGAAAAAAAAATCTTACTTTCGAATGTTAGTGAATGTTAACTCCATGTGCACAAAAATATGTCAATTTTGTCAAAACGATAATAATGCCCTAAAGTTAAGTCGACATAAATGAAAGACAATCCGAAAATCACAAATTATTTACAAAATTCGAACATTTTTGAATTTTTCGAACAGGCAAACTTTTTAACCGAAATCCCGTGGCCAATCGGTTATTATACACCATCTGTAATTCATCTGAGTTTCGCAAATAAAGTATAAAACATAAATCAAACACTTTGAGAATACAGCGGAATACACCGACATTATCCGAACGAATTTTACTCGACAAGCGTTTTATTCACGTTAACCATACGAAGTTAGATGTTAACAAGAGATGAAAAAGTTAAAGAGCAAAAAGAAATTCGCCTTCGTAATAATCAAATTTTGGTTGATTGTGATCCGTAGCCAAAAAAGGTTGCTGATGCCTGGCATAGACAATAGGGACATAACTGATATATTGCGGAAATTTTACAAAAAACACAAAAGTATCGTTTTACCTTAACATGAAATAGAACATTAATCCGACGATCTGGTTAAACAGCCCAGAATCGTAGGCTGTATGTCGCCAACGTCTGGGTTTACATCATATCGAAAAAATTCCCATATACGTACAATTGTACATTTGTACGTTACGGTAGAACATATGAGTTTGTAAATAACAGAGCGAAAGTTGGTAAGCTTTATTGCTATTACAATTTAATTTCCCATGAGAATATTAGGAGTTAAAAATGATTTACATCTAACAAGAGTGTTTTTATGTTCGACTAAAGTGTATGTATGTAAGTGCAATAAAAGTAAAAGTAAAAATATAGATAAAAAATATTTACGTTGAGATATTGACAAAAAATTCCGAATTTAGAATGTTCTGCTTACTTTCATTAGCTAAACGATTTTTAAAGAACTTTTTTTTAACTAAAACACTATTTCAAAAAACACCATTTCAATATATAGAAATGGTAATACTTGACGGGGTTCAATACTCCTTCCCGAAAAGAATATGAGGAAAAGAAAATATTTCCAGTGTTAATACCGTTAGAAGCCGTCCTTCTTGTCCTTACGTGCAGGGATTTTCAGTATTAATGACCACACCTCAAAATTAGATAAATCGGTATCGCCTATTCCTTACATACATTCTGTTGTTATTGCAAAACCTTCAATTCGTGGAAAAAACACGGAAAAAACGGGAAAAAATTTTGAAAATTTCTATATGAAACCAAGACTCAGTACTCAAGACTCAGACTCAGACTAGCTCAGAACATTGAGTGGCTGCCTGTGGAGCGGGAGGTCTCAGATTCAAATCCGACTGGGGTTTTGTTTTTCTCTGTTATGTTGATGAATCTAAATAATTGCATTGTCTCAAGAATGGCAATGCTTAAAAAAATGTCGGTGGAATTGGATTTGTAAGGTTTCATAAAGGAAACATCTTAAGTGCTGCATTTTCACAAAAAAGAGATTACCATATTAACTAAGTTATATGTAACAAGAGGTACAAGAGGTGTACAATAAAAATGTGGAATAGCTATGGACCCAAAAAAGTGGTCTATGCTGAAGGCATATTAAGGCGCCGCCACCTAACCTCATACAATATGGAAGCAAAACTATCAAATGATTTTCAATATGCAACATTTACTTACACCATAATTACCATAAATAACAATAATTTAATATCTCAGATTTTTTTTTTTTTTAGATTTTTTTTTATGTTTGCCCAAATATTATATGATAAAATTCCGGATATCCACTGCTATTACTAAATTAATCATACTGTTCAGGTGTGACCACTTCATTTATACTGCATAGTCCTGTATAGTTGCCATTTACTCCCGTCACACATTGGGATCCAGTTACTCCAGGTACATAAATTGGTTGATTATCAATGTTACCCATTGCATAGTTGCACACAAAGTAGGCGTAATTTTCTATTCGGCCATTTGAATCGGGTAATGTCCATTTTGCTAGAGAACAACCAATTTCGTTGGCATTATTTTGAACCACTTGAGTGAAATGTCCAAATGCTGGTTTTTTTGGTCTACAAACAAACAAACGATTTAGTTTTATTTGTACACGATCCTACAATATTTTGTTAGTTCCTTACCCGGCCACACCAGTAAAGTTTGTGATGATATGCATTGATGCATGATCATGCTCATTAAACCATCCATCGAAAATTTGATCAATTACCTCTATATTTGTTTTTGGATGTGGGAACGATTTTGTTTGACCGATATTTTGACCGGAATGTGGGAATGTGGCTGAAAAATATTTAGAATTAATCGCCATTAATCTTGTTTTTTTTCCTTTTATAATGTTTTACGCGTATTTCTGCATTGATCGTGGCCATATTTGCACGTAAAAGTATTCAATTCTGCCATATAAGCAAGGATTGGACTCCATTTCTATAAATAAAGTAATGATGCCAATTTTAAATACCATAAAACATTCTTGATGCACTTATTAAATATTTTCAATACAATTTAACTCAACAAAACAAGATTTTTCAGAATTACTAACAATTTTGTATACGGAGTCCATAGGTTTAGGTTTAGGTTAAAGTGATTGGAGCTATTGGCCCTTCATTAACTGAGACCTAAAAGATCCATTGTGGATAAGGTTTAAATGTCTTCGTTTTGCGAAGTGTTATTAATGAATTTTGACACCCGCGAGGGATTGTTCTGTCGGATATCGTTCGGAGTCAGGAGTTAGTCTCCTGTATAAAAAACCTGGTAAAAAAAGACCTTTCTGCACAAAAACTTGGCGCAAGAGAAAGAGGTTAATCGAAAAGATGGTGGTTAAACGCCATTGAACCAGATCTAAGAAGAATGGGCATTATAAATTACACAACAACTGCTGCCAATCGGGAAATTTGGAAGAGCCAAGTTCTGGAAGCTTTGGTCCACAGGTTGCTACAACGCTAAACATAAAAGAAGAAGAATATAATTTAACTCACCATTGTCACCATTCGAGCGGCAGGTTCAAATCTTGATACATTGCCTAAGGCAATATTACTTCGCTTCTCATTATGATTTGATAATATAAGTTCAATTAACTCTTCTGTCAATGGTATGAGAGTACGATCCGATGGACAGGATTCCGAGAAATTCTGTAACACACATAAAACCGATTAAACAAAACACAGTCGACACCAACACCACAAATTTGAACTCAGTACACCATTATTGTTGCAAGCAATATTTGTCGCCTGCGTGTATCTTCCATTTCCTTCATAGATTCGACATAGTGCTGGATTACAAAAATCTATTGCGGCCAATCCCATGCAAAATAATGTCGTCAAACCAGCTAAAATAATTTTTCGATTACCCATAAATCCATTTTATCTCCCATGTGAATATATATTTCATTTACCAATCACAACTGTAAACTGAGTCATTCCGACCAACTTTTATTAGTAAAGCGACTGCAACATCTTCAGCAAAATGTTTCATTTATATATGAAATGGAACTAAATGCTGTCTATTGTTCTGAACATTTTTTTTTTGTTTATCCAAAATAATGTCTATCGATTAGCGATTTTTTTCTGTACATTGAGTTACAGTTGGCATACATGGTGTCATTGAGAGCTTGTTATCATTTCGTTCTCAACGTCATCATATTATATAACAGATCGTTTAACGGTTCAATTTGATGGAAGGTTATTGAAGCAATTTTTTATCGTTATTTTGCCTCCTTTTTTTCTTAGCGCCATTGTACGTGTAAGTAGTACGTAGTAGGTACCTTATCTAATATACATACTATATATTGACAATATTCACAACAACCACAACAAATCTGAAACATTTTTTTCGAGTACATTTGAGCAATCCTACAAATTGTCTTAAAAATGTCTTATAAGTCCTTAAAAAATTTCTATGTCTAGAAAATGTCTTAAATAATAACTATGAAAATAAAAGTCTTAAAATTTCTAAAATTATCAAGAAATCCTAAAGCCAAAAAAATATATTACCCATCTTAAAAATGTCTTAATTGTCATTAGGGGTTAATTGCCATTATAATAATAGTCTTAAAAATATAATTAAAGTCTTTATCAATATTTTGTGAGTCATAAAATTGTATTGAAAGTCTTAAAAAGATCTTATAGGTCTTAAAAACTTTAAAAATCTCAAAAGTTTTAAAATTATTTATACACACTTAAAATCATTGAACAAAAGACACTGGCAAATATTATCTAAAAAAAATGGTCTGACGTTGTGATCTGGAAAGATTATTTGTCAAAGGCCACTGGACTCATTTTATTATGATTTGCTTTCCAGTTGACCTTAATAACTAATCCTTCTATTAAACTATGCTTGTCAAGACAATCGAGTTAAAAGAAATTTCTACTAATGAAACTGACCGCCAACTCGAAATGAGGTAATTAATTAATTTTTATTGTTATAAAATGGCGATTTCAATTTACTTATAATAACGCAAAATATTTCGGGATGATCTATCTTGAAACATTAAACATCCTTTCCTTACTTCCAGTTGCTGAAAGTCAATGTCAGAAGATTCTTTTTAAATTTCTTAGAAATTAAATTAAAAATAAAATGTTCAGTGGTATAGGGGAGAGAGGATGTTAATAAATAACTAGAGGAATGAATTTAATTGAATGCAATCAACTATTTTTCAATACCTTTCAAAATTGCTGTGTAATCGATAGCCTTTTCTCTTGTGGTAAACTTCTTTGTTTGCATACATTTTTAAGGACTATAGGAAAATATTATTTTCATAGTATTTTCCAGCTTTCTGTCTTTAAATGTATTTTCTATTATTTGTCGCGTTAAATCTAGACATCTTTTTGTATAGTAATCAATCTGTAGGTATACCTGGATGTTGAGATTTTTTGGAATTGTTTTCGTTACAAAAATAAAAAAAAAACAAGAAAATAGAGAGAAGCTTACATTACACCTTAGCGTTTAAATTGCATTGCAGTTTGATGTACACAATTGTGTGCGGCACAGGTCAAAGGATTAAGTATGTATAGAAAAATCGTCAAGTCCGATTGACGTGAGATTTCCAACATATATCGACGAATAATCATGTTTTGAAGGAGACAAATTCCTATTTCTTGAGTTGCTATTTACAATTTTTAATCTATGTAAATACAGGTATCCCTCCTATAACACAACAGATACGTTCCAAGATAATTACGTGTTGTACGAAGCCGTGTTGTAGGAGACTAAGGGCAAGTACATACATGTTTGCAATTTACTCATCGTGTTAGAGTGAAACCGTGCTATACAATTTATACCAGAATTTTCGAAATTTTTTTTTTTCGTGAAAGAGTGAAACCGTGTTGTAGGATACCGTGTTTTAGAGGGGATACCTGTACAATAATTTAATATTAATAAAGTACATATTCGAACAAGTGTGCGTGCGTCTGTGACTATAACTATACTTTTCGACATGATTTTCTCGAGCTATTTTCAAAGTATCGAATCCTTATTGTTCCTTTCGATAGATAATGTATCGAGATATTAAAAATATTTTCTTTTATAAAAAGTTTTAAAATAAAATTATCGGAAAATGAAGCAACATTAATTGGATTAATTATCAAATTCCAAAAATCTTTCCGTATTCCTCTACCAGATTCCGAAACCTATATAGTTCCTAAAATATTTTTGTTTTTATTGTTATTGTTTTTTTTTTTGGTGCTGTTGTTTTTGAATACGTCTTGTTGACATTCTATACCAAAATATTGTTCTAAATGCGACTAAAATTTTTTTTTTTTTTTTTCATAATGTCAATAGCTGGTTGTCAATATAAATCGTTTTTCTAATGTCTGAAAATTATCGAAACAATAGGACAATATTAATACAAACGTCAATATATTATCAAGAGTGAAAATTACGGTTAATTACTCGATAATTATTATTATGAACTATTGGCTCACCTTGAACGGCAACGAATGACAAAAAGTATATGTTTAGCTAAAAAAGTTAATTGCTCACACGCTTATCACATTATGTGCGACTGGTTGCCGATTATGTTCTATTATTTGAACTTTATGTCGAACTAATCACCATATTTCGATCAGCTGATTTTTGAGCATCGATCAAAACAAAAAAATTGTTAAATTTTTTGTATATGCGCGCAGTCGGTAATTTTTCATCGATAAATAATAACATAGACGGATCATTGCAAATATACATATATAGAAGTAGTTTGTAGGTATTTTTTTTTTAAAAAAAAAGGTGCCAATTGAAAGCTTCATAGCTTCCACACAAAAATTGTGAGAAAATAAATAAATTTGTAATTTTTGTAAACATAAAAAACAAATGTATGCAAAATTTCGTCGCCTCTTTCTCCTTTATGTGTAAAACATGGAGAAATTAACAAAATTCTCATTTTTAATTTTCAAATTTTCGTAAACGTGATTTCTGCTTAATATAATGAAAGGGCCTTCAATCAATTTGAAATTTTACTAAAAAACATAAGAAAATGTTTTAAACTTCAACAGGGACATCTTTCGAAATTTAGCAATACTAAAAGTGATGAAAAGTGACTTGTCAAAATAAATGTGCAAAATGTCAACAATTATCCGTTTGAACAAAATTGTATAGATAAATTGGAGCGATTTTGAAGCATTTCTCTAGTGTAAGAGACAACCGGTCGTCCGGAAACCGACAAAAATAGTCTAACGATGATGGGATAAATAATTCTCACGAGTCGCCACTGTTAGAAATGAGCGTGTTTTATCTTTCACGATTTCTGGAGAGAAAAAAACATAAACGTTTTCCAATTAACGTTGTGTTGAGTCTTTGATAGCAATAGAATGAAACGAACTTTTATTTCTGCTAAAACACCATTGCACAAATTTATCTCAAAAGATTTTCCAGTTCCTAAATGATACGCGTGGGTTTGTCCGGTAATTAGTTGGTATGGAGCTTAGCTTTAATGACAAATTTATTTACTTTAACTAATCTCTGCCATCCAAAAAAAATTCACCTACAAAAAACAAAAATTTATTTGACTCGATATCATTTTAACCATCATCAGTATTTTAATGTCCATCCAACATCTAAAAGGAAACAATTATATTTTACACAAAAAAGTTTAACATAAAAAAAAATCTTTGTCGCTTTGTTTCTTTTCTTATTTTTTTTTTTTTTTCATAATGTTTACCAAAGTCTAATAATAAGTACAAAAAAAAAAAAAAAATTAATATGATGCTGCCTCCCAGTTATTATCCTGAATGGAACTTCTATTGTTATGTAAGGTACGGTTAGCTTTACAGGGAATTTTTAGATCGAAAATGTTGTCTTTCAACAATCAAATTGGGAAATATGACATGGCATAGGTCATGGTTATTATTCTAAAATGTCACAGTAAAATGTCAAAAATAAAAGTTTTGTATCCGCTCTTATTGTTGCTCATATGTCAGCTCTGCTGAAGTTTTCCTATTCGATACTATTTTTTACTGATTAATGTGGAATTGATTTTATTTCATCTACAGGATGATTACAGCATAATTATAAAGTTTTTCACTTAAACACAGGAGTGATTTTTCGACAGGGTTTTCGTTGAAAAACAGGATTATGTAGATTTGCGATAAAATGTGTATCGCAGCGATTAAATTAGTGAACGATAAAATACAAATAAATGCTAAACAAAGAGTTTTTTAATCGTTTGGTATAGCAATTATTTGTCGAAATACGATAAATTGGAAAAACGTTCAAAATAAATTCTCTTTTAATAAAACAAATTTGCGAAATCGATTTTCGAAGTAATTAATCGATAAGCAACACACTTTCAAGGAAATCATAGAAATATGTAATTATTATTTTTGCATCGCTAACAATTGATCATCGGATTGGAGTTTATCCCCCACAATTTCTTACCATTATACTTTACGATTTAAATAATTCACATTACATTTTATCGCCTCCAAAATTTATCGCCACCGAACATTGAACTTAACGTATATATTACCTAGCTCTAGGTGCATTTCCCTAAAAACCAAAGTTGACGGTAAACAGTGGTTACTTGATTAATTGGGGCTGCCAGAAAAAGATAAATTGTGTATAAATATTAAGTAAATAATGGGGCGGTTTATTATCACATTTTTACTGTTTGGAAAATCCTAATACAATAAAAGGACCTTTTTTTCCAGACACAATTCTTATTACGTTTTATCATTTATTTGTTTACGTTGACAATCATCTAATTAATTTGTTTATGTAACCCAATTATTCTTATCGAACAGCTCATTTCATTTATCAATAATTTCATTATTCTAGCATATCATCCCAGTTATAATGGAACTCTCTCTATGTACTATCTATTAACCATACATACATATATCTACTTATATGGCTATACTATACACCACTGTGCAGTGTGCACGGATAAAACGCACATGCCAAGCCAAAGCCGTCGGAATTTCTGGAAATCAACGTTGCTACCGCAAGAAGAAAAGTCCCATATTGTAAATGCCTTGAAGCATATTTGCCAGTCGCTTTTGTGCAATCACCATAGCAACCATATTAAGAGGATGTTTTTAAGACAACACAATAATATGTATAATGAATGATAACGGAATCCCTAGGGTACAAATCCCTCTTAATTCATTTATATATGATGTTGATGATGATGGTATATCGTAAATTCTTAAAAGTTTAAATTATTTACTCTGGAATGCTTCCATATAAGAGGCTATGCAATATATGAACACAAAAGCACCAAAGCAAATGGGATTTAATGACTGAAGGATATTGTCATGAAGTTTACGTGTAATTTCGCATCATTTCTGTGTTATTCCGGTATTAGTTCCGTCTTATTCCGGTATAATTTCTTGTAATTACGAACAAAATTGCAAATAAATCCTTGGGACAACTTTTTAGCCAATGATTACCCCAAAGAAGAAAGAATCAGAGGAAGCACAAAAGTACGATTCGGTTTAAAAAAAAATGAAATCTTGGAAGAGAAGTGCTTGACAATTTGTGCATTTTTATTCGAATTTGTTGACAGATCTAAGAGAGTCTCTCATTCAGTAATTTTTGATTAAATGAAAATGGCGACGTTGTGTTCTTATTTCATTTCTTGGTAGATATGCTGTATATGCTCTCCTTCTATTATATTCTCAAAGCATTACGCCCTCGGTGTGCCACTATGAATTTATTAATTTATGTTGAAACAATTTTATTATATTAAGTACATTTTATTCATTAGCACCCTACACCGCACTTATTCACCCTTAAAATGTTTTCATTTTCAACCACCACAACAAAGCATAAATTTATGAATTAAATTATTTTATTAAATTTACATTTCAACCGTCTTCAAGACATTTAAGATATAATTTCATCACGAAGGCCTTTCACAAAGCAATGCTCTGATTGAGGTAATTGGCTAAGTGACTTTAACAAACCCCCAAAGGTAATTATTACGTTACATTGGTTGGGGTTAGAAAAGCAACAGGTTTTCTCGTGTTTATATAACACCGTATTATTTAGAAATTGGGGTTTTTCCTAAATTAGCTGTTAGCTTACAAAAAATTGTGAGTTTTTAAGGGTTTTTGTGGTCGTTGTAGTTATTTGTTATCTAATTATGTACATTTCCGGCACGAATTCTTTTGGATATTGACAGAGTGTTTGTGTACTAAGGAAAAATTCATGTATTTGGGAGGAGCACTTTAGTTAGATTAATGGTCATTGGTCTGTTTCTTAGGTGAAAATGCTATATGCTTTTGTCGAACTATTAGTAATTTTGAAACCATTTAAACATTTTGGTTCCATTGAGCAATGTACGACCACTACAAAACAACTCCACAACTAACTAAATAAAAAATAAAATATTGTGCCGACCAAATGGATTGAGTGGTTGTCTTTGGAGCGGAAGGTCCAGGGTTCAGGTCTGAGGCCAGATGGTAGGATTGCCCTTAAAACAGTATAGAAATTGCATTATCTCAGAATGATAAGAGGAGAAACACCTCAAGTGCTGCATTTTCACACACACGCATAGAAGATGTGGCCATATAAATGAGATAAATCTATATATATGTAACAAAACGGCTAATTGGTTGATCAAAATAGTTCTCGCCACGAAAAGAAGATGAAGATTTTATACTATCTCTGGTCAGCAGTTTGGTATTACCATACAAAACACCTTGCAGCTAAATCTTTCGTTATTCCAGTTTAAAATTGCATAAATATCGCCCGTACGCTCGTTTTAGATATGCACATTAGCTCAGATAATTTTGTCTTCACCGTAAATATTCAAACTTAATGTAACTGTACGCCCTCTGTAGATAGCTTTTCTTTGCGGAAAACTTGACTAAAACTTTTTTCTAATTCAATTTTCTTCGTTGATCAAAAATTTAATAAATTTCGGAAAAGTGAACGAAAATAATTTCACCTCCAAATACAAATAATTTGATTGTCGACGCTAAGTCAAGTTCTGAACCATTTTAATCATTTGAACCAGAATTCTGGTATATGTTGTATGTCAACCAGTAGGCCGATATTGAACGCGTCACTGCAATTTTATCATTATTTTAGCAATTTTTTCGATGTTTTCCAGAACAATTTTTTTTTTTGTAAAAATTTTTTTTTTTCTGTTTTCTTTAAGATTTCGAAAAAAAATCCAAAATACAAAAAAGTGTTTAATTTTTTAGCTCTCCTTAAAATTATAATTCAGCAAATATTCAGCGTATTCACGTATGTAGCTTTTTGTTTGCGTTCAAAATTGCACTACAGAAAACCAAGAGGTTATTCAATTAACCTGTGTATTCACTTTGAAAGGTAATAAAATAAATAAATGCATTGTTGTGAGCCATATATTCATAGTTGATATGTATTATGACTAAATAACGATCGTAACAATGTTACGGTACAAAATATAATTAAACATTGCACTCTGTTTATCTCTATATGTACATAATAGTGGCAGCTGGACAAGGGAATGAATAGTAAATTGCCAAAAATTTCGTAACAAAAACGGAAATTAAAATTTGCATTGTGTTCGAGTTGATTTTCTAATTAGCATATTGTTAATTAATCTTATTGAGTAGGAAGGTATACAAAGCTTTTTTATTATTGTTTGTTATAATTTATGATGGGAATATGCGCGTACATATTGTGGACACCATGTGCGTGCCACGTGCGTTTTCGGTTACACGCAGTACACATTCGGAACACATGCGCCCACCGTTATAAAGGGTGGAGACTGAATAACACGTGGATTTGACCAAAAAAAAACGTGGTTAAATGTGCAGTGCGCAAGGTCACCCATTTGTAAAACGAAAAGAAAGAAAGAAAAACCATCACCACCCGCACTTTTTGTTATAATTTGAGTGGGATATTTGCGAGTTTTGAGTGAATTATGGGCGAAAAATGTGTGCCAAACAATTTTTGACCTAGAAGAAAGTTTATAAGAGATATTAATAAGAGAACAATAGATACTATTTATTTCTCATTTATTTTTTTTATTTAACGGAAGGAGACATGATTTCGTCACCTTATTGTATAAAGGTTGTAAGTCCAATTTCAACGTTTTTGAGTTTTTGTTTTTGATACTCGTATAGAGGGTTCTAAATAAAAAAAAAATTAAAATAATTTATAGAACAAAGTTGTACTTAACTACTAAAAGTAAAACCGTTAGGACAAATAACTTTGTTCTAAAAAAATAAAATAAAAAGAGTAAAGTTCTAACGATATGCAACTTTATTCCATCACCTTTGTTTGAATGGGGTGGTATCGGTTACTTAAAACCTTGAAATTGAAGATGAAGCTAGAAGAACCAAGTTTCAAATCCCATTTTTTTTAAAAAATATCTCGGATTTTATTTTTATTATATTTTATATTTTATTTTAATTCAATTGGATTTTTTAAAATCGCTCAACCGCTAAATAAAGAACTTAGTATTTTTCAAAATTTTTCTTCGGTGGATTAGTCCCATATTAATTATTTATGTAAATTTGGAAGTTTGTATTTAAAAACAGGTTTTATTAAATTGATTGCATGTATTTTACTCACATTTAACACTCAAATTATTGTCATTTTATTGAACGCACTATACCACAGTTTGGTTTAATTTTCTCTTTTATTGTAAACAATGTATTACCCTTTTTTTCATATCAAATAGGAGAAATCCCTAATTTTTGACTTTTTCATACAAAATATGTAAAATTGCCATTTTTCTGAACACATCTGTACATTACATTCGGTGTGATAAAGAGAAGATACTCGTTGTATAACGGTGTCATCTTACAGTAATTAAGAAACCAAAAAAAAAAAAATGTTAAATTAAGTTATAAAAAGAAAAACAATATTCTCGAAATAATTCCTTGAAATTCAATAATTAATGTACTGTAGATATTACCTACACACATATATACTGTACAATGTACATTGTATAATAACATATGACATTCATTACACACCAATTTTAGACTTTTTAAACAAATTCACAAAACAAACAACTTAAAATGTTGCCGCACGTCCTCCATTCATTATTTACGTACATATTTACTCTGTATACCTCCATACTGATCATCATCTTCATCTTTTGTGTACATTCATTTATAATTTATATACATATATATAAGATGAGATTTAATCATACATACCACAATGTTCCATCATCATCATCATCACCATCATATGGTATATTACCAATATGCCCATCAGTTATTTATTATTATCCATCCATACCGAACAGAAAATAAATGTTCGACAAACAAATTGACTCGTGAGTGCGATAATAAAAATCTCCAAATGCAATGAATTTTACGAATAAAAATTTCAACTCAACATTATTTATGTAGTCAGCCACTATTTTAAGATGAGAAACAAAAAAAAAACAAAAAAAAACAAAAAAAAAGAAGATTTGTCCGCCCGAGACTGGTCGCTGCAACAATGTACATACATATCATTATGCATATCAAATTTATTCCGGAAGGAAAATGAAGAAAAGCAACAGAGCCTCCCTTCCATACCAACGTCACAATAAAAAGAATTTTCTCATCATCTGATTCTGATTCTGAGTCAAGTCAAAATTCATTCTGTGTTGCGCCGTTGACTTGTGCAGACGGTACCACTGTACACACCGTTCTCAATACAATTTTCTTGTAAATCACCGATAATTTCGCGACGCCCTGTCTGTGTGTGTTGTGTGTGTATGTGTGTGTCTGGTTGTTTTCACTCTCGAAAAATTCAAGAACATTAACCAACAAAACAAAAAACCTAAATTGAAATAAATTTTCTCTGCGTGCGTTTATTGTACGCATCATAAATGTTTTGCGTGGTGCTTTGCTTTATTATATGTATAAATGGATGTGTGTGTGTTTGTGTGTAATATCGCAGTGAGCTTTTTGACTTAAAAAAGTCCCGATGAGAAAAATCACTTCGTGTAATTTAGGCGGGTGATTTTCATTTTCACATTTCGTCTCGACCGTCTAGTAAAGTTTTGGACAGTGTGATGGTTGTACAGTTTGGTTTAGTGCGTTTCTTGCATGCGAACGGATCGGTATGGTACGTTAAGTGAGCAGAGAACATTCCGGCCAGTTCAGAGGATTTACATTTTTTTCGTTTTTCATTTTTTTGTTATTGTTGTTGTTCTTTTAATTGGATTATTTGTTGGATTAATAATTGTTTTTGTGGATATTTAGTTCTTTTTTTTTGGAACATTTTACTAAATAAGTAGTGTGGAATTTTTATTTTTTTTTTTTTTTGGTTTTGTACAAAGAATTTAAAAAAAAAAACCGAACAATTTGTGAAGTGGTGTGAGAAAATCAAAATTTATTTAAAAATGGGGTGGAAACCTCACAACAAATTTAAATGTGGCATTTGGACTGCGGCATTTTTCTTCTTAGTTTTGATAACTGGAATAAAAACAACACTTTCTAAGGTATGTTAGATTCTCGTTAGTTATTTAACTTCCTACACAGCAAAAAAAAAACAAAAAAAAACTTAGCGAAATTTATTCTTTTCACCGAAAATAATGTTATCACTTTTGATGATGGTGCTAAACCGGGTGGCCTTTGACAGTATAAAATACAAAAATTTAGCCAGAAAGAGATAAAAAACACTATAATGTATATAATTTTTTTATTCTTTATAAAAATAGATTATTTTACGATAATTTTATGTTAATCGGGTTAATGAATTAATAAGCGAAAATTTAAAAGGCTAAAAAAAATTTTTTTTTTTTATGTAATTTTGCGCGATTAGATTAATCTAAATTATGTTGGTGAATGAAAAACGTGTTTTTTGAATGTTATAGGTTTTTTTTTTTTTTTTTTGGAAGTAATAGTAGGGCATGTTTGTAGATAGCAAATCCGCAGAAGCAGCAGTTATAAAATTTTAATTACTAAAATTATACATTTTGTATATAACGCGACCTAGAGGTTAGCAAAAGATTAGGTGGAACGAATCTATTTCGGATTTTCTTTTAAAAATAAAAAAGATTAAAAATTGCAATTTACGTAATCAGTGGTTACAACATACTTACGATTATGTACATTAGCTAAATTTTAAGAATCGAACATTTATTTTATGTTTTTATTATAAGATAAATAAAATTTGAATGATATTTTTGCCATTTGAAATTGTAAATGCGTGCAATTCGGAAAAGTAGTTTTTAAAAAAAATTATTTTTGGCAGTGTTTTGAGGACCATTAAATTTTTTTTTTCTGATTCACACAAAATAAATTGGACAATTTTGTACATTTTTAAGAGCATAATTAATAGGCAGAAAAATTACATTTCTATTTTCTGATAGCAAAAAATATTTTATTAAAGTAAAACTGCTTTATTTTCCGCTTCTACACATATATTGGTTTCATGTAGAAATTTTCAAATTTTTTTTTTGCATTTTTTCGTATTTTTTCCACGATTTGGAAGTTTTCCAATCAAAAAAAATTTCATTAAAAATTTTCTTCACTCAGATCGCTTGAAGATCGTTAACTAACACAATAACCACTCTTTCGACCCCCTCCCATACACATTTTTTGTAAATAACGTATTTTTTCTTGTTTTCTTTCACTAAATGAGAAAATTTTGAAATATTGTATTATACAAAAAAGTACCATTAACCTTTATAGGGCCCACCATACTAAATTACTTTAAATCTATTTTCTCACAATCCGTACATAAAATTGAAAAATTTTTGGGGAAAGAATCGGGAAAGTGCAGGGGAGGCGTAGTTTAGTATGGAAACCGTGTTAGCTTTTCTTAGCAGCGTTTTTTTATAATTCAAATTTTATTAGAGAAGAAAAATGTCATGTTAAATGTTGAAAAATTATTTTTTCTTGTTCTACTTAATCCTTTTTTTTATTGCCAAAATTTTGTAGAATTTATTTTTATATATTTTATTTTACATATTTACATTTCCTATGAACAATCTTACTAAAAATTAACAATTTTATTGTACGCAAATAAGTTAAGTGTAAAAGAATTCTCTGTCTGTCGATAAAGAATTTAAATCACCTTCTCTACAAAAAAATAATAATAATGAAATAAAACAAAACCGTATAATCTAAAATTAAAATATAACATCGCGCAATTTTAAAAATAACATTGACAATAACAATAAAATAGTAGCGAATTAAGAAACTAATATATTTTGCAGACTAATCGCCACCGTATCTTGTTTTAAATAGAAATATGTATTTTTGAAATATCCAAATTAATCGAATATTTATAGTCGCACACAGTCAGAATTTATGAATCATAACCATAGGCATTTTTTTTCTCTTCCAACCACATTATTTTGCCTACATATAATAAATTTTCATGAAGAAAGATCAAACAAATCTTTCAGAATTATGGAATCTCATTTTCTTTGCGAACAGCTAAATAAAATCGTAACGCGTGCCGGGTGTGATATTTATGGATTATTAAATAATTTTTTTCTCTGTCTGTTTATCCAATTAATTTTAATATTTGGAAGCAAAAAAAAAAAAAAACAAAAAAAAAACCCACAAACCATGTCCAATACAAATAATCATTTGAATATAGACATTAATAGGCGAATGGATAAAATCACATCTCTTTGCCGGAAAAAATGGTGTTAATTGCATGTCATGAAACTTGCGAAATATATGGCGAGTCACACAAATTTGAATTTGAAAATAATATTTCGATGTACACCCATCACACTGAACATTTATTAGCAAATTTTCATGTTTGACTGTAAATCCGTCGTGTGATCTATTCTTTTTATTTTATATCATCTGAGATGTGTTAGTCATGATCTTTACCGGCTTATTCTAATCTAAATATTATTGTACACATTGGTAGGTGTATAGAATTTTTTTTTGTAAAAAAAAAGAATTTATTTTCTGCATGTTTATAATATAATGCAAAAAATGTAAAATTTTGTTAGGAAAGTTGAAAATAATTTTATAATTAAAAAAGTATGTGAGTTTAATTGAAAATTTCAAACAAAAATTCTTTTGATTCATTTTTGTCATAATTTATGGTGAAGAATAATTGTGATGAATTTTTCTGGCAACTAAATTACATACTGAACGAATATCGGCAACAATCTAGACTCTAAATATTTTAATGCACTAAGGCATGACTTTAGTCTAAGACCAGATGATTGGACAGTTCAGAAATTTTATTATCTTGGAAAGACAGGTGCTTAAAGGTGTACAGGTGAAATGGCGAGCATTTGTAAGGTTTCTAGGAGAAATATCTCAAGTGCTACATTTCTACAAAGATACAAAGAAGATGATGTCATATCAATTAAATAAATTCACGTATATATAATAAAATGGCTAATTGTTAGATCAGGATAGGTCTTGCCACGAAAAGAAGAAGAAGGCATGGACCTTTAAAGCACATTAAAAACTTCTACAAATAAATAATAAAAAAAACATTTCTTTTAATATGCCATACAATGAAGCCAATTTCAAAATCATACAAATCTTATGTAGGTAGGCCAATCATTTTTAATTTGCGACAGGGCCTGGCCTTTGCATTTTTGTCAAATAAATCAACAAAACGAAACAAACCAAATCTCTGACTGTAACATATTTTAATCCATGCCAGCGCATAGTCGGAGTCGAAAAAGCAAAAAAAGAAAAAAAAAAACAAACAAAAATTCAAAAACAAAAACCAAACAAAGTATAAAAGACCAAAAACATTTCTTCTTCTAAACTAAAACGACGAGGCGCAGTGCGAAACCAGTTTCAATAAAATATTACATAAAATTGGCTATAAAATTGGTTGCACATGTGTGTTGTATGAGAGCAGAAGAAGACTCTGTCTCAAATCGACTAAGTCACTAACTTAAATTTCTTATAAGTCATATGCACATTGCACATATTTACTTTTTACTTATATAGTTTGAGGTAGTAAGGTAAATTCATCATCTTTTATGATGTTTCCACACAGAAAAATGCTATTTTGTGATTTGTTATGTTATCTAAAGGTGGTTATAGAAAATATTTCTGCCAAGAACCTTACCACCCTGATTATCGGAAATCATTGAATCTACAATAAGCTAGCCTCTACAATAATCAATGCATACTTCCACCTTCACGTAGAGAGGCCAGTTAACTTAAGTATCATTGAGATCGGATAACCCACCCCGATGAAGATATCGGCCAGGGAATTAACGAAAGAGTTAGAAATATTCCTCCGATATGGAAGTTTGTCGTTGGGCTAATAACCTAAACAGTAAAAAGCTTTTATGAGATCTACAGAACTCCGTAGGCCACCTGCGACTTGAATTAAGTAATGTCAGCAAAATTCAGAGTTATTTAGTTATAGTTCGAAATAATTACAATTTCACAATGATTAACTACCTGGTCGGATTAAATTGATGGCTATGATACTAAAGTTTTGAGAAGATTTATCGTTTTTTGTGAGAAATAGACCAACATTTATGCACCCCCATTCAAAAATTATTGTTACTAGGTCACAATGTAACATTGTTAATCATAAAATATTTTCACAGTGTGGACACACCTTTATCTATATACACAAGACAAGTGCTAGTTTATAAATACTCGGGCAATATGTAAATTATTTGCTGTGTACGCCGGTGATAATATTTATACTTTATGTACATATGAATATTCCTTGTACGAGACCGTACTGTTACATACTCATCAGAATGTTGTAACCAGCAATTACTTTAATCAATGAGTATTCAAGATTAATATAATCATTAAAATAACCTTTTAGTACTTTAAAATGGTTTCGCGTGAGGCTTTGTCGTCATTTTAGAGAGAGATTGGTTGCACAACATTTGTAAGATAATAATGTGAAATGTACGCGTTCGGTTTAAAAATTTCATTTACTTAGATGCTAGAGGGTTTTTATTGTTGAGATTATTGTATTTAATTTTTCGAAAATACTTAACATTTATTGATTTGCCAAAGAAACCTGTTTTAAAATTTTAATGTACCTACACATAAAATAATATTTTAAGTATACCGCGCACAGATATAAAATTAAATTACCTACACACTTATGAACCAGTCATTAAGGTTCATATTGTGTAAATGGGTTAGTAAATTGATCCTTTATTTTGTGTGCATAGAATAATTTTAGTGCGCATGCTTAATAAAAATAAAAATTAAATAAATAAATTAAAATAGCCACTTACTTATGAAATGTCATTAAGTTCATGGTGTGTAAATGGGTTAGTAAAGTGATCCTTTCTTTTGTACGCATAGAATAATTTTAGTACGCATGCTTAATAAAAATAAAAATTAAATAAATAAATTAAAATACCCACTTACTTATGAAATGCCATTAAGTTCATGGTGTGTAAATGGGTTAGTAAAGTGATCCTTTATTTTGTGCGCATAGAATAATTTTAGTACGCATGCGTAAAAATTATTATTGACAATAAATAGTGCTTAGAACTTTAATGCATAATGAATAAAGTTTTTTTTTTTTTTGGGAAACAGCATTAAATAAAAGAAATTACAATGATTGCCTATTTTATTGTAAATGTGGTATTAAATTACCCCGACACATTTTATTTCGTCATGCATTTATCATCATTATTTGAAACATTATGATGACTTTGCATTGTATGTACTTATGTACATACATATATGTATTATGTACTTTTACAAACTGAACAAATAATTGAAATTGTAGACATTATAGTGATGTGTGGTATTTTGGCGGCCCCAGTATTTAGGTATGTACTGTAAAAAATAACAGTAAAAGTGATATTATATTATAATAACAAACAGGAAACAGGTACTTTTACAATGTCTGCCATGTGCGACTATATAGCCAAAAATAGATATAGAATCTTAAAATAACTTCTCATAATCAGCTGTTTTAAGTTTAACCATAGAGATCATAGAGATCCAATAACAGAATACCGAAATGGGATTTTTATATTGAAAAATATCTATTTCCAAGCAATATTGTCGGATTGGTTGAAATATTGGAAAGTTTTGCGCAAAATATTGATTGTTCATGGGCGCTTATTTGTAATGTTCAAGATGTCAAGGTTAAATATAAAAATTGTATCGATATAAATCTTTTCAGTATACTTTAGATAATAGAGGCTTAATGTTAATCTCGAACATATGTATAATTCTTGTACATATTAGAACGCATAATTAGGAAAATCTATAATAAAGTATACCATGCGATGCCATCAAACATCATGATGGAGTATATTCGTATGTTCAAACGTACATCCGCCTTGTACAATGTACAAATAATCCTCTTTTTCTCGGGTAAATATGGTACGTGCACTTACAAATAAAAATCATATCGCACACACAAAATAGCCAATAAATTATTTTCTTAGAGCCAATAAAAAAGTTATTTAAAGACCATTTGTCATTATTTATAAAAGAGGATTAGTCAATATGGACTTGTACCATCTTGACGGGCCATTTTATGCTTTCCTTTTGTTGTTATATAGGCGGCTGGGATCCACATAATTTCTTTTATATGAAAATATCGCGATGGGAACGAAAAAAAAAGAAAAAAACTTGAGGGAAGAAATAAAATATGGCAAGAAAATCTGCCACAGTATACAAGTAGTCAGTACAAAAAAAAAGAGATGTATAGTGTTGATGTCAATGTTTTAAAAATGGGAAAAAAGAGGATAGAAAAAAGTGCTGCCACACATACAATATAAGAATACGTCAACACCATTTTCATCTCGGGCGGTTTATGTCGGTTGGTAACTGGTTGGGTGTTGAAAAATGTTTTGCAGACAACGTGATTGGAATAACAAATAAAAACATTTTTCTCGATAAGTTTTTAACCCATATATATATATACATTTATATATATATATATATATATATATATACAAATACATATATATACTTAGGTGCCTACCTCGTATAAGTATTAAAAGTTGTTTTTTTTCTGTTTTTCTTATTTTTTCGGAGAGCATCACAGTAACATTTTCCACCCGAAAAGATTTATTCGAAATTCCAATTCTTATTGGCATTTAGTATAGTATAAGTAGACATATTTAGAGGCCCTTTTCTAACCCATAGTATAACATGATATTGTTTAGGTACGGAAACGTGGAGTAATCTCTGTGTATGTGTTGTATATTTTATGATATTTTTATTTTTGGAATTTTATTTATTTTATCTTTAACCAAAACATTTTATTCTCATGTAAGCAATCGGGTATACTCAGCGGTTTTTCTGACAGTCAGATTCGCACTGTGCGCCATGTTCTAAACAATTATTTTGTATATTCTGCACTAAATCACTCCGATACGAAAAATGTTTGCGCTTAAGGTTATGTGATATACAACTTTTTTTGCAGACCAGTGGGATATCGTTTTTCTTAAATTGTTTAAATAATTATGTTTCAAAATGGGAGGTGTGTGTGTTGTTTTTTTTTTTTTTTACTTTTGGGTTTTACATTTTCTGATGATTCACGCACATATACTAAGAATTAGGTGTATAATGATTGTTTATGTATACATACGAATATGCAGAGCCCGATAATCATTAAATTTGGATCGCAGCCAATAAAAAACATAAATAAAAGCGAGAATTAAGTCTGGTCGTGATACAGATTTAGGTTTTTTTTTTAATTCTTTCACTTCTCTGTTAGTTTATATACATTTTAATGAAAGGATAATTAATTATTTGTTGGCACCTTGCGCCATTACTTAACTAATCATATGTATCTGTGTATAGAATTTTTTGTCTGATCAGGGTCGTTAGCTCTCCTCCATCTGTTATTATGAGAGATGTCAACATCTTTTCGATTGATAACAAAAACCATGCCTACTTGTTCGGTACTTTTTTTAATTTTTTTCTTTGATATGTCTAGAGAAACATCAATTTTATTAAGGTCACAATGTGTGTGTGGTCATGCATTTGTCTTAGTCTGATATCGAATACTATTTATATGTGTTGCAAGAGTTGATGGGATGTTACAGGGTATTATAGTGATGCAATTCTTCAGAAGATATGCCGAACTGTGATGAAATATTCAAAGGAATTTTAGAAGAGACTAAATCTGATACAATATGATCAATATATTAGCCAAACAATAAAGGGTTCGACATGAAACCTTATGGTATTCCCTATTATTGATTTTTTTTTATTGTTATCAATATTACAACTTTTATCTTATTTTGCAGTACCAAAAACTTACATTTTTGTGCGAAGTGAACATTGCTCACCTAAAAAAAAATATCATTCGTTCGAAGTTTATGCTCTCTATAGTCTATAACACCTAATTCCCTAAGTCATGCACAATGTACGCACAATCTCTTACACTATAATCTTCTTCTATTAATTTGAATTTCATTTGTGGTTCGTTCAGATCATACCAGAAAAGGAAAGAAGAAATTGTGTAGGTTGGCCATTTACTATAAATAAATGCTCTACAAATCACAGTTTCTATATACGGACATAATACAATCAAATCATCTTCCAAATTACTTTATAAATCTCTACTAAAAAAAAATCAAAATGGCACACATTTCATAATCCCAACAAATCATTGCCCCACGTTTTTAGATAATTGTAATATTTTGTTGTTTAAAAAGCTATTGTAAGAACATAACACAAGAGAATTTACTTATAGTTTGTACATAAAATAAACTAGGTGGGGGTATTACTATTATATTATATTATGGTGATATAGCGAAATGCATCATAAACTTTTCACTCAACAAGATGATGTTGAGCTATTTCTGTAGTATATGCACATATTGCACAATAAGGCATAGTTAGTAAGGTATCGTCTTGCACTATTAATCAACATTATGAAGAGGCGATGGAGTGTGACGTTTCTTACTATTGTAGTATACATTGAATAATTGCATTGTTGAAATGGAAAATTTTTAATTGCTTTTCACTAAATAATAATGGTGGGAATTTTTTTATTACTTTTTTGAAAATATATTAGTATCGTTTATTTTATTTGAAAGAGGACAAAATGTACATTAATTTTTAACATAATATGTAACTGTTCTACTCTTCCAAATAGTATTTAAAATCGATTATTTAAAAAATCCAAAAAATTCAATCACAGCCTACCATCCACAAACAATAGCAACAAGACAATATTTTTTTAACCAGACCAACCGATAAAACTACATTTATTCAAAAACATATAACATTTTTTATATACGAAAACTTTCTAAGTTAAATTAAAACATAAATTCTATTGCCGCCATATTCATCTTCAATCACATTAACAAACACTCAATTAGTCCAAATAAGATTAATACAAATTACATTTCACACTTTTTATACGTATTCATTATACAAAAATTCATCTTCTTAAATTTACGCCCAAATTAAAACAAACAAAAAAAAAACATGCGACAAAAAAAGAACTTCGCAAAAAAAATGCGAAAAAAAAAATTACAAACAAATTATAAAAAAAAAACAAAACAATAATAATACTTAATAAGAAAGAAAATGAAAACAATTGAATTGTTTGACTAACAAAGATATTGAAGAGGTTGAAAAAAATCTTCGTGATTGAATGATCAATTGGATTGTAATCGGCATTTGTATAGTTACTTACATATCGTGTTTTTATAGTCTTGATTTTTTGTTAATGAAGATCTCGTTGATGGATCGGTATGATATGAGGGTATGGTTTCTTTATAGAGATCATGAAACCTTCAGAAAAAATACCACCAAGAAGTTGAACCAAAAAATAGAAGAAGAAAAAGAAAAGAAAAAGAAATGGTAAAACAAGTGTAAGTGAAATTTAATAGTTTTTAATGTGATATAAAAAACAAATCAAGTTTGTTATGTGATTTATTAACAAGATTGTGGTAGGAGTATATAATATCGATTGATTCAATTAATTACAAACTATTTTTATCGCCTAAACATTATCGGAGTTTAAATTAAAATTATAGTAAATCAATACAGATTGATTTAATGGATAGACTGAACCTAAATCAAACTAAATCATCATCGCATATCTTTCTTTTGTATTCTGTTTTAATTTTTAAATATATGAATAGTTTAAGGGATTGGCTATGCCAAATTTATCCGGCAATTGATTTAATTCTAAACTTTTTCTTTAACCAGCCTTTGAAAAATGTTAAAAGATGTCTCGCTAAAAGCGAAAATAGTATAAATAACGTCGAAGAAATGAATACCTAATTGTTGCAGCTTGCAGAATTGGTTGTAAATTCCAAGTTTTTTTTTGGATACTTTTATAGTGAATCATGATTCTAGCAGCTTCTACAATAGTTCTCATCTCCGCCTTCATCACATACATATGTAAAAAATCTTTGCTTTTATCTTTATCATTTGATATTATCTCTTTTTCCCAAAAAAAAAAAACCCAAAACCCGGATCAGCAATAATGCGAAAAAGGCGCTAAATTGATTTATCACTTATTGCAGCATACACAAAAAAAAAATTCAAAATGTGCAATAAAATGTCGGATTTACAATGTAATCGACCAACACACGTTTTATGTCACACACACCTACCATCCCATAATTTAATGCAGATTCCACATCATTGCACACACATTTTATAATAAATGACACAAAACCGCTAATTTTACCCAAAAATAAAATTATTTATGAATTTTTATTTAAATTAATCGGTCATATCGCACCGTAAAGCTTCTACCATTAAAAAAAAAATTAATTATACCGCATACCGGCAACGGTTGGCTATGTTGTTGTTGTTGCGGATCGCCTTTACTATATAAAAACACGATCAATACAAAATACCGGTTTCCTAAATAAAAAAAAAAAAAAAAACAAAAACAAAAATCGTAATAATCAGCCAAAGATGACATTTTAAATTGGATAGCGTTTTCCTAGGCATCAACACTACATCACGAATAATTTAGCATATTTTATTTCGTCCATAAACATTGAAATGATATTTAATGCCTAAGCCTTTATTCGTCTCTATTATTATACACCAAAAACGATTCATTAAATGATTTTTTGAATGTGTTTCGTTTTTTAATAGAGTTGTTATTCAATAGGTGCATACCGCCATATATGGACAATGTCTTGATCGGCGGGTAATGTTTATTTTTATACATTACATTGATCAATGCCAATATTATTGTTTATAGTTTTATTGTTACAATGATAGAGGCGACATATATGTATGATTAAAATATTATTTTTTATCGATTTTATTGCCTATTAAAATATGGATTTATGAGTCAGAAAGCCAAATAAAAAGTTGTGAAAGGAATAATTGATTGATATTTAAAAAACTAAAGTGTAGGATGTATAAGCCATTAAATACATAAATAAATATTCAGTGATAACATATTTTTTAATGTTCTTAAGACAATAGACATGATAATATGGTTGAAAAGTCACGATGTGCATCGAGTCACATACATTAACCTGAATTCTTATAAATAGGTTCGTTCGAATATACATAAGTGGACATTGTATGGTTTGAATATTAATTGGGCAAAAGGGACGCCTACAGAAAAGTTGTGTTTAATTAAAAAATATTAACTGATCGAACATGTTGCTTCAAATAATGTAAGCGGTTTGTCTTTCGAGTGAACAAAATTACTATTCAAATCGAACTGCCATTTGATTATTTTTCTTTCTTAGCACCGTGATAAAACCGTTTTGGTACATCTTTTTATTGAGATCTTTTTGCTCATTTTATGATTATCCTCTTGCAGTTCAGCATTTTTTCTAAATTAGCACTAATAAAGGCCTGTATTATGTTGATGATTTTTTGTAGGGTTTACAATATACGCACCTCTTACGTATTCTGACGTAAGTGAAGAAAAAATTGAAGGAAATTAGGTCATTTTTCCATTGGATAGAATGATAATTTTTGATAAAAATGAATTTTGCAGTTACGTCGTTGTTCTTCTAGAGGTGCGATTTGTTTTCAGTTCTTTTTACATAACAATTTAACTGTTTGCGTCAAATTTTTAGTTAAATAGATTTCGGTTTTAGTTATATAATTAATTTAATTACAATATGCAAAAAACTAAAAAAATATCGGTACATGAAGCGACAGTCAAATTCAGTACTCAACACAAATTTTATTCGGCTAAGGAAGAGGCGGCCATTACGAAAAACCTAATGAAAAAAAGTGAGGGGGAGGAAAGTAGAGAAAGGAAGAGAAGATGTTAAGTCAAGCCATTGCTAGCTAAGACGCCAACATATACAGTAACTGTCTTAACAAGGAAAAAGTCTGATGTAAACACTATGTATAGGGGACTGGGGAGATAGAAAGACTCTGGGAATAAACTGGAAAACACTTAACTTGGGCTATACTTAATGGTTCTAGGGCAAAATTCTCAAATATTTTAATATAATTACTACAAAATATAAAATCAAATCTAACTAACTACATACAATATTGTGATTTATTTAACCTTCCATATTTGGTATAATGAAGATGAAAGTATTGCCAACTAAATCACCACAGAAATAATACAAAAAAATCATAAATTAATTGAGACTAATGATAAATTAATAGTTTATCTATACATATGTCTGACAACTTAACTCTGTCAGTCTTCATTCTCAATTTGTAGTTCAAAACAGCCGAAATCGTTTTTTTGTCTGTGTTTGTGTGTGCGTGTGTGTCTTCTTAATTGTTTCAAACTTATAGACATTTTAACACGCTGATCAAGCAAAATTTTTGACTCATCAGAAACAAAAAAAAAGAGATCATGACACACGAACATAATTACAATTGTGTAGCAGCAACTAGTTATATAGAGGCACCACACACAACAACAAAAAAACGGTTTGACCTACATCCTACATAGAAAATGTTAACTAAGGTTCAGTCAATAGCCTACCGAAAAAAACGCCAAAATGTCATCAATCAAACATTTGAAAGTGTCAAACAAAACATTGTAGATTTTATTGACAATAAATTTATTCAATGAGAGTTAATGGTTTTAAATTAAATTTTAATTGATGCCAAATCTGTTAATTCTGATTTTTACAATTTATTTAAATTTGAAGTGTCACACGACGCACAAATAAATGACCGATCATCTTTGAATTAGCTAATGTACCGAAAAAAAGTGTTAACGTTTGTTAGATTGGTTTGTTTGTAGGCCTTTTTACTCAATGTTTTGAATATATTTATCAGTAAACTTTAGGTTTTTTCTTTTGTTATTTGTCATTGGCGTCCTAAAAAATGGGCTACAGAGATATCACATTGAAATGAATTTTGTGCTTTTAGAAATTTGATCTTTTTTATATGCGCAAATAACTTCTTTTTTTTAAACATTTTAACTTGCTTAACAATTCTAAAGAACTTATAAAGTTTAATAAAATTTTAATCGCTTCGCTAGCAATTTTTACTTAGCAACTAAAAAATTAAATCAAATAACATTTCTGTACCCCTCCCTGAAATGATTAAAAACCTACCGTCACCCCTGGATTTTTATCGTTTTTTTTTTTTCTTGTTCGGTTATCTTACTTAATCTTTGGCAATCACATTTCTTGTCTTTCGTAATCTATATGTGTATATTGTTGGTATGGTAATTTGGTTAGATGGAATTTAACAAACATGAAATTTTTAATTAATTTTATACAAAAATAGAGAAGCCGCAAATGTTGAACTAAACTTGACCTTGTCAATTTTGCGCCATGTGATTTACTGACAATATGGTTAAGCAAGTAGTCGTTTGGAAAATCATCTTTGAAGTAAGAATATAAAAAAAATATTTATATTTCTGCTTAAGTATTTGACTTTTTATTGGAAAACAAAATTAATTTATATCTTTTTTTTGTCTGGACGACTCTAATCGGTTAATGTTTATGATTTAATTGATTTATTACTGTTAAGACATTGAGATTACCAAATGTGTGTAATAAATTAAATTAATTTGTATCTGAATGTTTTTGTTGGTCCTTCGTGTAGTTAATATGCGTGAGAATTGATGATACCAAAAATTATGTGTAATTATTTTTAACAAAAATTTAGTACAAGAATAGAAAAAAATTAGGTGGTACATACTTAGAACTTTTTTTTTTAAAGAAAAACACAAAAATTTTTGAATTTTTTCAAAAAATATTGAAATTGCAGATGCCAACAAAAATGATTCAATACAAGTTCAATGACATTTTATAAGTTTTTTTTTCGTTAACCATTTTACCATAAATTACTCCTTTGTTCTTCCTTTGAAAGTTCCTCTGTTCTTCCTTTAATTAAAGTTCTTTAATTAAACAGATGTACGATGTACGATGATTGAATCAGTATTTCTAATAACGCATACCGTTTTCTATCGAAATGAAACGCCTAGGCGTTGTAT
This sequence comes from Platyura marginata, assembly GCA_026745375.1. Lineage (NCBI taxonomy): Eukaryota > Metazoa > Arthropoda > Insecta > Diptera > Keroplatidae > Platyura > Platyura marginata. Next base: position 70,663 of record JANSTT010004337.1, read on the forward strand.
TTAAATTATTTGTTTCATTTTAAAAAGGCAACTGAATTGAACGTTTGGTTTTTTTTCATGAAAAGACTGATCGAAGGCGGGATATGTGCCCTCCAACATTTTTTGGAATATAAGCATGTATAAGCATGTATAAGAATTACGTGGACGTTTAAAAAATTTATTTTTATCATTTTTAAATAATATCTGAGTTACACCCCCGCCCTAAATATAAAAAAATTAAGCTATAACTAACCTTATAAAATCTCTTCTTCTACATATTCTAATCAATTTAGTTCACATGTTTTTTTTTTATATATATTAAAATCTTAATAATTCAGTGTTATTGTATCCGAACATTTGTGTTTGATCAACAATATGAGCATAAGAATATGTTTGCTTGTTTATTTATGAAATCATAATATCGATGTTCTGTATATGTACTGTACATGTACATATGTATATCAGCAATAAGATAGAGGTTAGGTATAACAAAAAATGCATACATATGTAAATCTTCTTAGTAAAATAAATTAACTTATTGTTTATTGACTTTGGAGGATATACATATATATTTTAATATCCTTCTTATGGGAGGTAGATTTGTTTATTTTTCTTATTATAGGCTAGGTTGGTAGGAGAAACTGTTCTTTTCTTATTGTAACATTTTAAATTAATGTACATAGTTTCGAAATTATTGCTGAATGAGTGCCCCGAGATTTTGTTTACTAATTTATACGAAGATTGAGAGTTATTGACCCAATTAAATTAAGAAAATGATCAGCACCCAAATTCTAGTTGCATAGTGAGAGATAATGACAGCTAAAACCGTAACGGATTGGTGTATCAACGCAGCACATATAAATGTATTTATTTTTCTCTTTCAATGTGTTAGTGCGACAGTTTTGAAACGGTTCTTATCGGTAATATTATTTGTTTGGTTATATTTGTGTATATTTGAATTATATATGTAAATCCCTATTCTGGTCGCATGAATTCGGGTCGAAAGTATTCTGTCTATGAAAATTGTCCACTTTTAATTATTAAAATTCATTGTTGCGAACACAAAAAATCTTTATTATGTGCCCAACAACAAAACAAAATTGTTTCATTAATTTTATTTTCATTTTATATCTTCCCAACCATGAAGATCAACAAATTAAATATTTTCCCCGAAAGATGACGTATCGATACAATATTTTATTTATTTGACCTGTTAGTTTCAGTTTATTGTTGTCTTTTTTTTTTTTTGTTTTTTTTTTTTGTTTTAACTTTATTTTGGCCAGACAGTCACACAAAAAATCAAAATCAACCAAACGAGAATTCCCGTTTTGAATCATTAATAGCCAATTTTGATAATCCGACACAAAGAACGGCTAATCTCCCCTGTTCTGTTACCATATATTTTAATTTTGAATAAATAAAAAAAATAAGATTTTTGTTCAAACCGAAGGTCTTTAAATTTGAATAAATTATTTTGCAGAATAAATTAATTTTATCTGGTACAAAGATGAATGTGAAGAAGAAACACTCGATCATGTTGAGAATGGAATTTTTTCAATATGGGGTTGTAACTTTTTTTTCTTAAAAAACTAAATCTTGTAATCAGATTTTTTCATAAAGTGGAACTTTTTTTTGTATACATTTTTTTTTGTTTGGTAAGCCAACAGGCTTACACGCCTATCGAGCTTTATTAAATTGTATAAAAAATTTCAATGGTAATTCATTGAATTGAGAAGCAATTTTTGAATAGAAATAAAATTCTGGTTTTTATTTTTAGAATTTATCAATCACTTTTTTTAACTTTACATCAGTTGTTTTTAAAAAATAATTGCATTTTGAAAATAAAGTAGCAAATTTAAATAAAAAACAAGTTTTTTACGTCTTTCTTACTTTTCTTTTAGCCAATTTATATCAGCAATTTTATTTCAACTGGAAAATTTGTTTAAGTTAACCAAAAAGTATTAACAAAACCAAAATATTCAAAATGACATCAAAAACAGCTGCCGGCCAACTGAAATCATTTCATTCAATATACATTCACATTGCAAAATAGGATAATTTTTTTTTAATCCGAACCAGACTTAACGCTCTTTTCGTGTATCAAATTTCAGTTATTAAATCCTACATTTTATTTTAAATCAAAAATTCTTACTTAATTCTTCTCAAATATGTTTTAGCATCAATGAATGCATTTTTAAATTTATGACAGACATATGTCAAGATAATTGCCATTGTTATAGCTATACGGTTCCGATTATAATACCCATATAGCTTCATCATATGCAAGTGGATTGAATACGTAGTAAGTACTATATAGTAATATATGTATGTAGGTATTAGATGGATTTGCAGTAAACCTTAAAGAAAATATTTTTGTAAAATAAATATAACAAAGTAAAAATTCTTGACTGTGGATTGAATTCCATTTTTGAAAAAAATTGTAATTTATTTAAAATAAAAAGACGAAATGTTGTGATTATATGTACACATGTAGCTATCAACATAACTTATGTACTATATACAGTGGTACAAAGATTTATTTGTACACTTTTTTATTAATATAGTTTTGAAATTTTTAGAAACCTGATTTCAATCAATTTAAATGAATTTTAAATGATCTTATTAATATATTTATCCTTTAAAGATATTAGGAAAAAAAATTTATGTTTTGGAAATTGTTTTCTATTTTTTCTAAACATTGCAAAAATATCTTTTAAAAAAAATGTACGAATAATTCTTTGTACCACTGTACTTAGTAATTGTCGATGAATATTATCCATATGACTGTCATCGATTGATTCGGTGCAATGGAATGGGTTAGTTTTGAGTGATTTGTTTGATTGAAAATGTGGAGAAAAAAATGTATAAAGTGCTGATCGTATATTTTACGATGATATTTTGGTGTTGAAATATAATTGTTGATCCTTCGAACCGGATTTCTAAACAAATATTATTTATATTTAATTCGATTATGGTATGCCATTTGGTTCACGGAACATTCCATGGTGTTTTAGATTCTATGTTTTAAGGATTATCGTTTTTGTTTTTGCCTGACAATATCAGAGATTCATAGATATCTAACTATAATTTTTTATTTTTTTTGTGTATTTTTCATCAAATTAAAATGGAATCCGCTTGGAAATTTTTTACCAATTTGGTAATTTTGGATTTTTCAAATTATTTTTTTATCTACAGTTTAAAAATATGGTTTTATAACATTTTTAGCACAGTTTATAACAGTTTACAATATGTCTAAAAATCGTTATAAATCTGTTATAACATGAAATAAATAAAAATTAAATTAAATTTCACTCCCCCTAATGCATCCAAGTTCTAATCATGTAGACGTTAGAGGTATCGCATAGCCAATAATGGGAACAAGTGCATTCATATCAGATAACTAATAGGTAGACATCTCCCCTATGTAGACGTATACATATGTTTGGATAGTATATATAAAGGTAAAATTGATCCTCTTGTCTGATGAAAAACACTTTAATTGGAACGTAATTTGATTCCATTTAAGGCTGATCGCATTTACATTGAATCATTATACATCGAAGGGAAGATTATGTACCTTCATCAGATATTAAAATAGTTTTACACATAGCACAATATTTTCATATGATTTGGTATAAGAAGATATCTTTTTCAATCTGCGTCTATTATCCGATAAAAACGCTCAGTTTTTATTTGTAATAGTTGATCGTTGGATGAACGTATAAGTCTTGTAGGTATATAATCCAGATAGGAATTGTTTTCAACGAAAATTTCTTTTGTTATTGATTGAATGTAATCAAAACAAATATTTTCTTATATAATTATGTTCATTTACTTCAGGCTCTATTAATTGAAACGGGAGGTTGGGTTCTATGTAAAAAACATAAAAGGAGAAGGGAATTTTTTTTTAATATGTTATTATAGGGATTATCCATAGCAACAGTGTGTTGATGGACTTGATTAAATTGTACCTAGGTACATGGAGAAAACAAAATTATTGGCTTCACAATATTTTGCTCAATAAAAGATTGAATAACAGGAGGATATTTTAGTGAGATTAAAATTGTGTGAAAACTTAATTAACCTAGATCAGCCAACCTTTTTTTGATGCAACCCAATTTATGACTTATAAAATTGACAGAAAATGAAACGTGAAGGAAGACGGAACGTTATGTTATGTTAAGCTTTAGTTTACTATTCCCGAAAAAAAAATATCTGGAACTGACTACTTAAAGTTTAATGTATGAACTAGTGAATACTGAAGAATTTTCTACTTTGAAGTATCGATATGTCAATATTTGAATTTATTCTATAATTTTTTTTGAGTTTTTTATTTTTGGGCACAAATTTAGACGTTTTTTTCCAAAAATTATATTTTAATAAATAAATTATGAATCTTAAAAAAATTTAACTTTAAAAATAAAAATGTAAAAATATTAAAAATTTAATATAATTAGCTTTTAAACTTAAACGCTAATGGTAAAAAATTCTGAAAATGAAAGAATCACTTTCACTAGTTACAATGTATATGAGTGTACATATGACGTTTCACTTAAAACTTTCTACATAAACGAAATTATTTGCCGATGATGATGAATACGGAAAACCAAGTCATGCGCAATTTTTAATAGCCCTAAAACTAGATTATGACTAAGTACTTAATCTTAAAATAACTGCACCAAACAACTGTTTCACTGAATATTATCATTAAATTTATAGATTCGTCCAATTTGCACATGAATCATTAAATTAACCATAGTATCTACAACAACAATTACATTCAGTTTACAATTTGACCATTTTATCATTGTTTTATTAAATGTTCACTTTTTGGATTATGACACGCATACATTGACAAATAATTATATGCAAAAAAAAACTTGTTAACATTTATGTTTCATATGATTATAAGAATTAGGAAAAAAAACTGAATTTTTTCGCACTCCTAATTATCATAAGAAAATAAGAAATTAAACAAACATTTTGATGGCACTGTGCATATATTTAATTATGTAAAACGGAAGACAAGTTTCTTAGATGAAAGCATTAGTTTTGCCTACTGAATTACGATATATTTTTTTTTGGAAGTAACAATAAGCATGACACATTCTGTACATTTAATATTCACACCGTGCGGCATATTATAACTATAAAGTACTTTAGTTTGTAATGTACAAACAATATTTTAATAAAATTGTCATTGAGAATGTTTTTTTTTTCCTTTCAATTTTTTTTTTCTTTTTTTTTGATTTGCAAACCAATAGTTCTTAAAAATATAATTGTTTTCCAGTGAGATCACGTCATAAAATAAGTGATTTTTTTTATTTTTTAAATATTCATGAATTACAAAATAACGCCATTTAAGAGGAGCCATTTTATTGGCAATAAATTTTTTGTATTTTTTTTTTTTTTTTAAATCATTGCAATTGTATTTGGTGATAAGAGGCAATTAAAGTTATAAGGCAATGACCGGAATGTGTTGTATTGGTGTATTCATGGCCTGCTAATTTATTGTTAATATTTAATTAATATTTATGTAATTTTTATTATTAAAGGTTTTAATGGACTTAACGTTTTATGATGTCACTTAAACAATAAAACTGTTTGATTATCGTAAAGTTGACAATTTTTTGTTTTGTTTTACCTTCATACACTTCTGTGGCCAAAAGTCATAGTGGCTTAAGTGCTTTTAAGACAAAAATGATTTTTCAATAGAATCGACCTCCACATCGTTCAATTACAGCGAATTACACATTTTTTAATTTTTTATTTTTCATATTTGTAAATAATGGCTTCAATAATTTTTTGCCGTAAAGAATGTGCATAGTATTCGAAAAGAATATGTAAAGAATCATTCAAGAAAAGAAATCCATTGTTCAGAAATTTGTTTCACGTTCTGAAAACAAACTAACAGCATCCCATTTTGACTAAGACTTGGTTTACTTTTTCGTATTTGCAAGAGTATCCAATTCTAGACCAGATTTACACAGCCAACATTACAGTAGTCTTTTCTCTTCATCAATGGAATCTGATCACGATGAACATCATTCCAACATTTGGAAGCGGATAATTTCTATAAATATCGATTTATTTAATGGAATGGTTCTTTTCGAATTCTTTATAGATTCTTTTCATCGTGCCGGTGGCCTATAATGTATGTAGCTATTTAAATTCCTCATGTATAATATACAATTTAACGAATCACTACAAATTTTATGGCAAATTAAACTGCCATTAAGCTACAATTATTTCAATACAAGCTATATCGATTTGTTTACATTGTAATATTAAACCGAGAAAAAAAAAACTAGGCCAAACACTTGAACCGCACACATACGTCCTAAAAGTCATCATCCGTCTAAGTACTTTGGCGATGTAAATAAAACCTAAATATAATTTTTTGTTTTTTTTTTTTGTTTTTATTTCCCAATAGATTCTCTATCTCGAAACGAACGCAAGTATACAACAAAAATTGTTCTTAAGTAATTCAACCAGAAATTCGCATTTCGTATTGCGCGCTCCTCCTTCCATCGTAAAAGTCAAACAAAAACTTGGGGAAAAATATTGCTTAGATTGGGAAACATTAATTTAATATCTTTTTATAATAAAATTAAATAACCGTAATAGAATAAAAAAAAAGAAGAAGATGATGATTACGAAAGTTCTAAATAAATATGACTCTCCGCACTAAATGTTTGGAATACATAATCTATTAGATTGTGACACATGAGCGAAATACAATGATCTCATTCATGAACGAACGAATTTTTTTTTCTGTTTTTTTTTTTTATTTATTTTTTTTATTTTCGAGACCAAAAAGTTACAATGTATCCTCATAATTTATTTTTAGAGTCATTTGTTTTGAATTCTCTTCTTTTTTTCTTCATCTTAATATTTTCTGTTAACTTGCTAATAGTATATATTTAAAGTCTAAGGTTAGGTATACAAATTTATTTATGTAAATAGTTAATAATATCTAATCTGCCATTTATACATAATATTTTGTATTTGATCTGTATGTGTAACATTTTGAATTCATTAAGATATTACCTATGTATAAAATAACATTTTTTATTTTTGGTCTTAACTTTTATTGTAAATTAACTTAAATTAAATTATCAATTTTACCATTTATGGTATAATTGATATCATTAATATTTTTGAAAAAGTTAATCCTTAAAGTGAAAAAATATTTACGATGTGAGATTTCAGGGTTATTTTGATGTACATAAAACAATTTTTATTTTATTTTCATGTTTAATGTAATGACATTTTTAAATTTAATTGAATCTGTAAAAAAATTACATGAAATTATCGTTATCGACATAAACATCATCATTATCAGTGGCGCTACAGGCCAGATCGGTCCTTAAACCCCTCGTAAAGAGTTCGTTCATATCGGTTATTTTTTTGTTTACAATGTTTGGTTGCTGGTCACACCGATCAACCCTTATCTGGGTTTGGGAACATTTCAGTTGAAAATACTACAATTGCCAAATCCCACAAATTCTCATACTCCAAGATATTTTTTTTCTAACATTTGAAGTGTTTCCTTCGTTCAATCGACACTCGGCAGTTATTCCTATAAATGATGATCTGGGCGTACATTTTTTGAGTGGAATCCAATTTACTCGGCCCAACGTTCAAATTCTGTACGAAAGAAAAATGTTTTACTCTCAAACAGGGGTCGAACCCGGAACTTCCCGTTCCGTCATAACGTCATAACGAATAATAACTCACCAGGTTGTCAAAAATTCATTCTCCAAAATAGAAATCTTTTAAAATGGGTATACGAATACATACGGGAGGGGATTCTATGAATATTCACCGAATGTAAATAAATATCTCCGACCATTGTCTTCGGTCATCTGTAAGTTTCTCTGTCACATTGGTACATTTTTTTTTGCTTAGATTAAATTCCCATGATATGCCATATTCGATGCTGTTGAATTTAATGTATTGGTGTTCGGTGTTGTTATATGTTTCAGATGCTATTAATAACTAATAGCCTTGACATAATATAATTGAAAATCGCCTAATCGATTGATATTGCTGTGTTTTTTTTGTTTACTTTTAAAATTTTACTGCACTTAATAGACAGTAAATGGTAATTTAGATACAAAAAAGGATATTAATTTTAATGTGAGCATACATACGATATAGATAATTACCTATTTTTGTACATTGTACATACATTTGTATGTATGTAGTTATTAAAATTTTGAAAAAAATCTTTTTTAATGTAGGTAATTACATAATTGCAGTATTCATACTTTAACAACTACCTACATTTCATCTCTGTAAAATTTTATATTTATTATTACCTACTCAATAAATTTACTATACATATGAGTATATGTACTATTTTATATCACATACTCGACTATATAATGTGTAGGTATAATATCTTACTAGCAGATTATATGAAATTCTAGACACAATATTTAGCTTTAGTTTCTGTTAAAATGATAGATTACTTATACTTAAAGCAGCAAAAATTACGTCTATAATGTACAGTGTTGTACATGACATATATAAGTGACATAAGAACTCTGATGGAATAGTAAATATGCAGTGTATGTACTTTTATTATGTACTATGTATATGTAATATATATATGTATGTTGACAAATTGTTGTAATCATTATTTTGTAATACTTGACATAATAATATCTTTTCGTATATCCATTATATGTATATTCACCCTATGTAATCTTAAATCTTTTTTGATAAAGCTATTTTAAAGTCTTCCATAATTTTGCAATTTAAAATATTGCAAAGTAGAGATGTTGTGATAAAAAATGATATATGTAGTAAAATATACTATATACTCCAAGTATATATATGTCGAAAAACTACCACTTTGGCATTTAAGGTTCACATTGTGATCAATACGATAAATTCGATTATCGAAAATCCCCAAAAACAATTTCGATATTGCAGAATTTACCAACCTGGATTAACCTTTTTTTAACACTAGAAAGACGGAACACCGGTCAAAATGTGTAAAAATGAATGTTTTTTCTATCGAAATAAAGGGTTGCGTGTTGGAGTAATTAAAGCGTAATTAGGGGGTGCGAATAAAAATATTAAGAGTAAAACAAATGGAAATAATAAGGGAGACTGGGTAAAATGTACAAAAATTTTATAAAAATAAACAATTTTTTTTTTGCCAAACGTAATTATCAAAATTTTCCAAAAATTAGGAAAAGTCACAAAATGTCAGCTAGGTCTATCTATTATAGAAAAAAGATATTCACCATTAAACATCGAAAATCGAATTAATTTGACCGCATTCCGTCTAATTCCAGTATTAACCGATAAATATTACCAAAAGACCAAGTGTATCCTCATTTTGATTTACTAAACACATATTTATGTTGCAAAATACAAAATGACGATAACTGATTGAAATGCTATGTGATAGGCACCCACTATTATCGCCTAAATTAATACTAAATCTAAAATGCATACAATAAGTACTAAATTTATTTTTGTCATAAAATATTACTTCAATTTAAATACCGAAATACCGTTATTTAATACTGGACAAAATTAACCCGGTATCCCGGTATTGCTTTCTCAACCTACAACATTATTTGTCTTTAGAATTTCAAAGAATTTAAAGTATTTTTCTAATTGATATTACATTGTATCTTGAAAAAGTACTCCAAACAATGCATTTTTATTCTAACTGTGACCCTAATAGCTATTAAAATAATAAACAAATTCAATTCACTTAATAGATAAGGTAACTATAACTAATATGACACAAAATACTTTATGATAACCATCTTTTCGCTGGAATCTACTTTTCTAAAAAAAAATTCTCTTCGCTTTTTATTTGATTTTATTATCGTCGTAATGATAACAACTCAGGTAACTTAACTTTTTTTTCTTCATTATTTTGTAGTTGTTTTCTTCTTCTTTTTTTGTGTGTGTGTGTGTAGGTAAGTCGGCAACAATAACAAAAAATTGTAAGTGACCGATAAGAACTCCTTGCAGTTATAATTAATTGTACAATAAATGTTTGCTTTGTACATTGTTGTTTGCAAGGCACGACGATGACGCATAAGTTCTGATCAAAATTTGATAAAAAAAAATGCATACCAACACGTTTGTATTATAAGAAGATTTTATTTTTTTTCTTCGAGTGTATGGCAGTGTATGTTAAGTTATGTATATATTTACGTAATCTATTAAAAGAATTTTGTTATTTTTAGAGTATAATTAAATTCTATCTTTATTTTTGTATGCTCAAAGCAAGAGATGAGCAGACTTGTAACAATAATAATTTTTTTTTATACAACTCGGTTATTGTAGTATATGAAGTGCCTTGTTGTGGATGAGGGTGATCTTATTTTCGTTTGCACACACTATTGTTCTATTAAAATGCACTCTATAACACTTTTCTAAATTATTTACTGACTGTTTTAAAAATAGGTAATTTGTATAATAGCTCTGTAGAAAAGTTTAAAAATTGTTTAATAAGACAGCTGAACAAAGTGTCACTGTCACATGTAATTAATTTAGATTGAAACACGAATGTGTGGATAATTATTATTGTCATGTTTTGTAAATAATTATTGTAGTACAAGTGTGACATGAGAAAATTGGATTGGAGTTGTGTTTTTTTTTTCTTCTTCTCAAAATCAAAAACAACTATTAGGCCATGCCACACAGTGTTGTCATTACTCATGTGATTCTTGTGATTCTCAAGTGATGCCACACTAGTCCTCTTGCATCAGTGATTCTTTTGTATATTTACGTGAGTATATTTGCATGTGTGAGAG
>JANSTT010004338.1:0-30422 GCA_026745375.1 Platyura marginata
TTTGGAAAATCCTTATTTATCAAGATATTTTCATGAAAATTTGGATTTAGGGGTTTTAGGGGATGGCCATTCTAATGACGTTATCAGTTTTTCGATAATGATGAATCTTGTTGATCTTTACCTGAAATGTAATATTTGGAGCAATATTTCTTGTGGATCTTTTCCTATAAAGCAAATAATAGAAAAACTAGATTTTGTCGATTTGTTTATCATTTATTGCAATGATTTTCTAATAAAATAATTGACAATAAATGAAATTCGAACATTTATATTCTTCTTCTATTATTGCTGTTTTTGATGGAATTTTGGAACTGCCGTTTTGTCGGTGAATTATAGATACTATCAACCATTGATATAGAATAATCTGAATGTTTACATAATATACGTGTGAAATGTTTCTGTACGAGTTACGAGAGAATCTATTCATAAATACAAAAAAAATCCACGAGCACATCTAGATGTAAGTAAGCTGACTTGCTACAGAACACTGTGCCCTATATAGGTGCGCATAAAAATTAATAATTAGATAATAAAAAAATTTTCAATTAATGGAAGAAGAAATTTTTTTTTTGCATTCAAATTTAAGATCAACAAAAAAAGTCAATAGCTATTTATAAGGATCTAGTTCTTATTTTGGCAAAAAATTTATTAATAGTTCAATATTCGTAAAATGATTAAATTTTAAACAATTCATCTGTTTTATTAACAACATCCATCATGATTTCGAAGCTTATTATATTGCCCTATAGAAGATCCATTGTCTTCGTTATTCAATTTTCCATATCTAAAGTTTTCTCCATATGTTTGGCCATATCCCCGATATTTGTTTCCGCGAGAATTTTCATGTCCGCTCATTCGTTCAGAGCTAGAAATTTTCGACAACATTTGACTAGGCAAAAGATTTTCACTACTCATTTCTAAAGTTGGATTTATACGTAGCGAACAATTTCTTGAAACAATAATGCCTCTTGATTTTATTAAATATGAGCTTAACATTTTTGATTATTTCCGAATTTTAAATTTTCTTTTCTTGAATGATTGATGTCTATTGTCATAATTGCAAAGGTTACTGTAATCCACTAGTCACTTTACTACATAAACACTTCCCATTATTACTATTGTTTTATGTTTTTGTAAAATATTCTCCAAATAGTTCACCGATGTTAAGAATATTCTAGAATACCAGATGAATAATTTGAAACTCCTTTCAATCGCATTAATTTACATTTTCTAAGCACTTCAAATGTTTGTTTGCCAGTGAGTAGTGAGAGAGATGAGCATTTTCTTTGTTTGCGTACTTTATTTCAAATTTCTGTTGCAACAAAACAAAAATACATTCAATACCTACAGCTGAAACCCGACTAAAGTTCGCCTACATAATAACACTTAATGTGTGTGAGTGTGTTTTTGTTTTTTTTTTATATAGTACAATTTCAAAATAAATAAAAAATATAGCATTTCTGTTAATTCTAATATCACGGTTACATTTCGCTAGATGAATTAGCTCTATTTTTAAATTCAAAATCACACACCAAAGAAAAATGATCTGAAGGATATCGAAAACTGGGTGTTCTTTCTTTTCCAATTTCATTATCTTTTGGAAACATAAGGCAATTATTAACCTAGAATCAAATAAATTTTAATTCCCACATAGTAGCATAGAATAAATTTCGTAAATTTCTCTTTACCTTTAATTTATCCTGTGAATAAAATATATAATCTATTGTGTGACAAACTTCACCATCTTCTCGAATTTTCCATGTAGTAAATGGTGGCTCGAGGGCAGCTAATTGTTCGACTTTACTTTTTGTACTAAACTCGGATTCATCATCATCATCGTTATCATTTTCCATTGTTTTCGATGATTTTGATAGGGACGCCATTACATCGGCATATGCACTCGATAAAATGCGCGATTGAAAATTTAAAATTGTACCGTAAACTGGTTCCCATGGTTCTGCATTAAAATCACCGCAAATGATGGCTGGTTTATCTTCGGCAACTTCATGGGCAAATTTCAGAAGATCCTTTAATGGAGAAATATTTAAATATATAAATACAAAATCCAAAATTAAATATTTCAGTAACAATTTACCTTTCCCTGTTCATTTCTTAATTTTGATAACAATGAACCATTGCGAGCTTTTAAATGTGTCGTACAAACGCTTATATCTTGACCGGTTTCGGCTACACGAAAATTGGCCGCAATTGCAACCTAACCACAAATTCATAGTGAAAATGTGAAGAAAAATTGCTGCTCAATATAAAACATTACCTGATTACTCTGAACTCTCCATACTTCCAATATTCTTGTGTAATAATTGACTAAATCGAATTTACTTTTTTTATAAAATATGGCACAGCCATCTGGTCCATTATTTTCGCTTATGTACAAACATGGCGAATCAGGTTTCGGAAAAAATACTCCATCATAATTCTGTGTACCAAGTACATTCTGTAGAAATTTAAAGTGATCCACTTCCTAAATGTTAAGATAAAAAAAGAAAAAAAAATTTAGAAAATCGTGAATTTTACATGAAACGTACGACGATGATCGTTACCTGTAAGCAAATGATGTCTGGATCATTTTGAATAATCTCTTGAATTATTAAATATTTACGATTTTCCCATGTTAGGGCTTCATCGGGACAACAGACAAAACCATCATTACTCTGGCCCAAAGCTATAAACAAAAGAGAAATGCCCGTGTCTTAAAGTATTCTTATCAAATTTTATCTCATTGAAACATAGAACTAGAATAATAGAATTTTACTTACATTGTGAGAGAATGTTCCACTGCAACAGCCTAATATGATTTGGTGATGACTTCGGTTCACTGCAAGCTTTATTTGAATTGTATTTGTTGCTGTTTAGATAAGAAAAAAAAAATTATGTACCATTACCTTTAGAAACCGAATTCAATTGCAACACACGAAGACCATCACCAATGTCGCTTGACATAAATCCGTTCGGTGGTTTTAGAAAATTTCTCGCCAACAATTTCGGACGCTCTTCACCGCGCATCAGAGTACAGTGATGCAACAAATCGGTTTGTGATAGTCCTGTTGGAATGTTCACATAATCATCTTGTGTGTCAGCGTTATTTATTTTTGGCGCCGAATTAAATGAGCCCATTCTAGAGAATAAACAACAACAAAAAGAAAAAACAACTGAATTCCAATTAGAATTGTAAATTTTGTCATTATAAAAAACACCTTGCCAACATGTGTCGTTGCAAATGGGATTTCCGATCATTTTTGCATGGACTTTTTTGGGAATCCCTATTTTCTGACATTTTAAATAACACACAGACAGAAGAAAAAAAAAACAACAAACAAACAATCTATGGATGGTACTTTTAATTTAAATGGTAAAGTTAAAACGTTCACTGTTGATACCCAACCTTATACTAAACATATTGTATAACTTACCTTAAGCTAAATACCATATTTTATTTATAATTCTTTTGTATATGGGATATGGAAAGTCAGCAACAATAGAACAATATTTTTATTTTTATTTTTATTTTTATTTTATTTTTTTTTATAAAAGATGAAATAAGAGGTTATTTGGTTATCAGTAGTATGAACAATATATGATGTTACAAATCGTGTTACAATAACTATACACAAAGAATGCCGATATCGATTATACATACAGAGTGTCATGTTGTGTTGTTATGGTTATGGATGCTTCCTCGGTAATATGTAAATGGTTTTTTGCAAACTAAAAATAACTTACTTCAGGTAAAGTCAAGGACGGTAAAATATAGTAAAAATTATAGATACGTACAATATGTGTGTGTACGGTATGCTTCCAGGCTTTGTTGTTTCGTTAGATTGTTGATGGATGCTGAGATAATGTTTTGTATACATAAAAATGTTATTTATGGCTGTTGATTTTGAGATGAGTTATAGCGCTTTTTGAATGTTTATTGCTTATTCCAATGGCTTATTCTATTTTTTTTTTATGGAAATAGATCAACACAGTTTTAGTTTTTTTTTTTTTAGTAGATCATTATAGATCACTATACAGATAAACTAAAACAAAGTTCACTTTACTGGAATAGAAGGAGAAAATAAAAATCAAGTAAAAATTCATGGATCTACGAGTACATCAGTGCGACGTAACTTGAGTTTTATTTTTGCTTATGCAAAATGCCTCTGAAATTCTTTCTACAATCCGCATAACTTCTTTAATTGTGAAAATTTTTTTTAATAAAAACAATCTTAATAAAAGTAAAATTTTATTTCCAATCTTTTTTGTCTTATACATTTTTGCAAGACATTTTTCTATTTTTTTCTTATAGAGAAAATTGATGATTTTCTTCAGATTTTGTTAGAAAATTAAAAAAAATGGATAAATTAAAAAAGATTGGAAATAAAATTTTACTTGAAATAAGATTGTCAATATAAAAAAAATCTTAACAATTAAAGGAGTTATGCGGATGATACATTGTACGAATTGCAGTTGCATTCACTTTGCACAGGCAAAATTAAAACTCACGCTATGTTACTGATCTACTAACTAAACAGTTTTTATAATATTTATTGTTCATTACTCCTTACATATTTATAAAAGATGGCCCTTTACTGACTGAATTAAAATTAACACCGCTCACATAAATAACGCCAACGTTTCCAATTGAAAATTCCCTTTAAGAAAACTGTTTGGAAAACTTTGTCTCTTGTCTATAATTTTAGCCCACCCTAATATATGTACATTAACATGTATTTGTATATGTTTAGTGTATATAATAAACATACCTTCACATACATATATCACATTTTAATTTTAATTCGGGTACATTCAGCAAGGCAAAAAATCTCGAGATTGCTTTAATATCCTATCGTTCAATTAGTGGGCTATGTTCACAATTTATATTTATATTTATTTATTATACTCGTTTATTGTCTCAAACTGTTATTTTAAAAAAGCCTTGAAAGAGCCACCATAGAGAAAAACTTTAGTTGTCGTGGCACCTAATTTTAATTTTAGAATATTTGATCAATTCTTGACAAACCTAATATTTACAACTCAATTTCATAAACTCTAGATATGAAGGTATCTGTAGCCATATTCGTCAGAATAGTTTAGGCCTTCTTCAGTTCATAAAGGAATCACAAATTTTGTCAATTTAACAAGACTTAACCTGTTCTGGAAAATGGCCAAAGATATGTTGTTGGTGAAATACTACCAACTAATGTCACTTATTTACATAATCTAAGTAAAGCACATTTGCAAATATTTATATATATATAGGGGACAATACACAATGCCATATAAAGCATACAAACATTATAGTTTACCTTGGTACTGAGAGCAGGCGATATAAATTTCTCTGTGTCAGCAAAAGTCGCACGGACTGTGTAAGCAAATCCATTTCTTGTGATTTGTATTTTTTTTTTAAATCGGACAAAATCAATTATTTAGTGACTATTCACAATCTCTCTGTTTGGGTTTTTTTATTTTGTTCTCAGCGTCAAACTTAACTTGTCGAATATAAAATTGTTTCACGTTCATTATCCTACAAAAAAAAAAATACGAAGAAATTAAAAAAAAAAGGTTAACATTTTAAGCCACACACGCACACACGACACCAGTAATAATTATTTGTAAACATCAACAAACTACAAAAAAAACCATTTTAGCAAAGTTTAAGGTCATCAGGTTCATTGGACCAACTTTAGGTTTTCAATTGTGATTCAAGTTCAATGAGTTTGGATTTTTTTTTGTTCTGCATTAATTCCGGAATCGGAAATTGCAATGATTTTTGATTGAAAATTTAATTTGGCATAATATTTAAAACAAAACAACTTAACCTTTAGTTAATTGATAGAAAGAGAGATGCAGAGATGTAAGCGCTACTTATAGTTATAATAAAAATAGATAAATAATTGTGCTGTGTGACCTTCAGACATTGTGGATAAAATTTAAGATTTAAAAATAATTTAATGTGAAAACTGTAACAACGGAAATAAGAGAGACGACAGTTATGCATATCCTTCAAGATTTATTATAACTAAATGCAGTAGCACAGTAATTTTTTTGTATGTTGTTTATCTAAGAACGAATTTCCATTATGCTAGGCACTATTATTGTACAATTGTACATGTATTAACCTTATTACACATTATATAGCTACGTTCAAGGCAAGGCACTATAAAGCAATCTTTTAAAAAATTTCCGGATGTGTGTAGTTATTGTACAATAATTTATATATTTCTATTTACAAAATAAAAGAAACTGTTTCTAACTAAAAACTAATGATAAAAAGAATAAAATAAATATTTAACCGAGAACTGTAATCCCACGGTTTAGGTAATAACTATACAGAATTCGCCAAATCGGACTCTATTGCTCCGTTAGGTCATCATTATTACTAAAATATCAGAATGTGCAGAAGGAGTCTCTCTGTATTTTTTTTGAATAATCCTGTTGGGAAAAGAACGAAATGTATACGTGCCATTCTCGATTATTAAATTGGTTTTTTGAAGGAGGAAGATCTTTCCTATTTATGCATGTTTTTTTTTTTCATGTAAATTGGTAACTTGGATGACAACAACAAATTCACAAATACTTAAAATTAAAAATCTTAATGTTGATTTGTGGACATTTTAAGTGATTTGCATAGAATTTCACATGAATCTCCTACACATTTATTTTATAGAACGCCTGAAACCAGCTTAAGTACCGATAAAAAAATTAAAAATTATTTTGAAACATTTTAAATGAATACTTAACGACCAGAGAGACCTCACATCTATATATCATTGGATTCGTACAAGTTTTATGTTTAATTTTAGTGTAGTTTTGAGGCTAAATTCTAATCTCCCGATTTTTAAAAAAATCTTTTACTAATATGATTTTTTTAAACACATTTTCTATCAAAATGTCCCACTCTAACGATCGGTCAAATATTTTTTTTCTTATAGCCTGATTTTGATGAAATGTACTAAAAGTTAAAAAAAATAATTGTTTAATTAACTAAGTAATCTTAAAATGCAAATTTAAACAGGTGTACTGCATGACTATAGTTTTTTTTTTTTTATTCCTTATACAAAGAATTTACATTTTTTATTGCCGGGAAATTGCTTTTAAAAAATATTATAAATTACGCGGGGGCCTTAATCCCAGAAAAAATATTGTACTAGACTTTGTAGTTGCTAGGAAAGTATTTGAAGAAGTTGTTTTCAAAAGAGAAAAAATTTATTGTAAGTACACTCAAACATATTACTTAAGCTTAGAAACAAATTTTTCTAGCTTAATTTCATGATAGAATTATTACACGTGAACAATTTCAGACGCTACGCATACAATAGATAGCAACATTGTTTGGTAAATGTAAATTTGAATATATAAAAGTATTAAATGATAACAGAAAAACAGAAAAATATCTTATCAAGTGTCAAAAATCTGTAAAGTAACTAAGTGAAATGGTAATTACCTTACTAAGTACATTAACAACTGCTTTGGTGGAATATATTCGGACAGTTGTTTATTGCTGCTATCAAACAAATCAGTATCGGTATTGATATCAATTTCCATTTCAATTTTTCTAGCCATTAATCGACGTTTTGCTGCCGGTGAAGTCATCATAGATGTTTTTGCTAAAACTTCAGCAACCGATAGCTTTCCGGAATTGAAAATTGTATCATTTTGATCAGTTTTGTCATCATTATCATCATCATCACCATCATCATCAACAACAACAGCATTAATATTAATAGACGGCCTTGTTGGTTTATCGCTCTGAATCATATTAGATAAAAACCGGTGTCTGTCATCGTCTTTTCGTGATATCTGTTTTGACGTTTCATTATCTTTATTGCTGCATGTGTTTTGATTACCAATTGTCTTGCAATTGCTATCACAAAGTATAGAGCAGAGCTTATTTATTGGATTGTTATTTATCGATAGACCGTCAGTCTTTCGTTCAGGATCGTTATTGCCAAAATTTTGACATGAAACATCAGAAAATTCAATTTTTGACTTTAATTGTTGAACTTTACTATCGAAAAGATCGATTGCTTCCAAATCTTCATTAATTTCCTCGTTAACTTCACTCAAATGAAATATCAATGGCGGACGATCATATTCACACGATGAATTTCCATCTCGTGATATAATATCCAAATAGTTTTTTGGCGGTTGTGGAAAATTCATTAGCAACGCTGAAACCGGCATTGCTTTACCATAAGATGCTTGTCGGCAATGACCATGCTTTTTAACTTTATTATCTTGTGAACTCATTTTCTATTTTTTTTTTAAATAATAATTTTAATTTTGCATATAATAGTGACGATTGTTTTTTTTGTGATGACGTCACACCACAAACATGCGTTTATATTGTATATTATTAAATATTCACTTAAACTCTTTAAAAACTGAAAAACAATGTAATAATTTTTGCTGACATTAAATTTATAATCTCTTCTTTACAAATAATGATTGTTATACAATTTTTTATTGTTTCTTTGTCTGAAAATGTTGTAAAATTTTATTTATTTGTTAAATATCTTTTAAGGATGCAAATTTCACGTGTGTGATATATTGCCGTAAAATAATTAATTCAAAATTAAAAAATGTCTCTTAATTAAACACATCAATAATAATTTAATTTAAGAGTTTTCCAGTTTAACGGTTAAACTTGTAAAATTGAAATTATTTTGTGGATATGGGCAAAACTGAAAGAATTTCATTCCCAAACCAAATGTCGCATAAATTCCCAAAATCATGTCTTATAAAATCCCACTCTAATACCTCATATATTGTTGAACTTAAACATAAACATATTAGATTTTAGCTGTTTTCTGAGATCATATTTGAAAATGTTTTTTGGTAGTAAAATTAAAATATGAATTTAATTATTACAATTATACAATGTCACACCGTTCCAATTTAATGCAACCAATGCACAAGTTTTGAATAATGTGACGAGTGCGCACGCTCAGAGTGGATAAGTTCAATCATAACACCAACCTTAATTACTTCGTCGTTCATTAAAGCCAAAAGTAGCCAAAGCTGCTAACATTTTGAAGATGATCGAATTACATTTGTTTTAGAAGGTTTCAAAATTAGATTTTATTTTAAAGTTTTCAGTTGAAAGCGAAAATAATTTTAAAATGGAAGTAAAGGATTTTAGGAGAGTTGAGATATTAGGCCCGTAGCATTTTGCATAAGTTTGAAACGTTCAGTGGGTTATAATTTTATACCGAAATGTCAGTTTTAAAATAACACTAAATAAATATTTTAAACACTGGGACATTTTTAAACCCTATAAAACAATTATTTTATTTTTTTGTTTATTTACATACATACAAATACAATACAAATGTTGAGATTATATTTTACATCAGGTAATTAGTTCGAGTTAATAATGCACTGTTTATAAAGTGTAGAAAATATGATTTGATATTTTTTTTATTTAAAAATCACTATTAATGTGCACTGCAATTTAAACTAAGGTTTTTTTTCTTTATACACATTTCGCCTTTGGTTTTTTAACTAATTGAACACAATTTAATCACCAATAAAACAATTATTTTTATTTCCCACAATATTAAAAATGCTTGCTATCGATTTGAAACAAAAGAAATGACTAGCAATAGTAACCTGTTTGCAAAGATCTTTTATATAAATTAAAATTAAATGAAAAAACACATGTTAAATATACGCCGTGTGGCTAGTTAAAGAGCATATAGATCGCTTATTTCATGTGCACAGAGATAATTATATTGTAGTAAGTTGTATATTATTAGCACATAGCATAGAGAGTATTATATTATAGAATATAGACATACCCCACTATTAATAAATGAGTAGAATTTTTATTTTAAATTGAAAGGTTACCGTACGCACGAAGGGCAAGGTGAATATTGTTTTGAAATTGACAACAACAACAAAAAATTGCCGTTTTTAATTTTTTGTTAATACATACTGATTAGATCAGTGATCATTGTTCTTTGGAGAACAGTGCCAGGAAAATCTTTTTAAATACATTATACATATATAGAAAAAGTGTAGATATAAACATCCATTTAGTATATATATGTATGAATGTATGTACTTTGGCATATAGGCAACATCTACAATAATCAATCAAGATCATAAAATAATGTCAAACATAATATCATTAACTAGAAACAACTGCGTAGACTACTGGGGTTTTCGATTCATCGATTCATCGATTTAGTTATTAAAAAATTCAGTTTTAACCCATTATTCTCCAATATATACATAATGTATGTACATTGTACATAGGCTACTTACTTTTAAGTTATGCTTATAATTGAGAAAATAAGAAAACCGTTCACGTTTTCACGTTATCGTGTTGTTTACAGAATCAGGGGTTTGGCTCAATTACAATGAATGGATTGTAACAAATAATAATAATAATAATAATAATAATACGTAAATGTAGTGTTAGGAAGTTATGCCTAAGTTTATTGTCCAATATCCTACATTTATTTTTATTATTATTATTTTTTAAATAATAGAGACAACCAATGTCTTCCCATTTCACGTTCTTAATTTTGTTTTATATATAACTAGCACTCTACAAAAATTGCTTTACAACCCATATAAACATTTGAAAATGGGTTATGTAAAGTGCCCCTTTTTCAATAAACCGCATAACTCCCTTATAATAATAATAATACTTTTTTTCAGTTTTCTAACAAAATATTAAGAAAATCATCAAACTATAAACTGGGTATTTTGCAAGACAATTTTCCTATGAAGAATTAGGCAGTTTTTAAATCAAACTATCACTATCAAAATATTTCAGCAATTAAGAAAGTTATTCTAGATTATAGGAAAATTTTTAGAGGTACTTTTCATAGGTTAAAATAAAACCCACGCTACGTTACTGAGTAAAACGCTTTTTTAGACAAAAATTACTTCAACTTTGATTTTAAATGGAATAGTCGTTTCGACAAAGCTATTATAATTTTAATTTCTATAATGATGAAGTTAATTATATATTTATGTTTATGTAAAAATAAAGTACCTAAGAGAAGAAATTAAAATTTTATAATTTTTTTTTTGTAATTTGTAAAATATATTGAATAAGTTAAAGATTATACAATTACAGAGTGAAAATATTCCGTTAATAATTTATTACGATACTAAGAGGGGGCTGACAAGTTATTAGGACTATGCCCTAAAAATAAATTAATCATTTAACTATGTATATCGATATCTAATCATTCCAATGTAGAAATATTAATAATTTCTATCATCTCTAAGCGAGTTTAAATAAAGGTGAGAAACTTCAATGTTATAATTATTAGTTATAGATAATAAATTTGATAAACAAATAATTTGACCTAATTGTATTATTATTATTATCATAAATTTATTACTATACTCGTACATTATGTATACTTAAGCAACGTACTAAGTCCCTATATGATTAAAGCTTGAATTAAAACTTAACTCAGCTGTTATCAGTTGACTCAACAATATGTATAGCCATAGCTTAAGCTTTTTATTAGCTACCAGGTGTATTTTATATGGAGACTGCGAATCACTTTTAATACCAGAGGTTCTCATCAGAAGGGGGTCTAAACTCTAACAGTATAAACAAATGATTTTTTTATTGAATTATACAATACATGACGATTAAGATATTTGTTTCCTATTATTAGTTAGTTAATTGTCATTTATTACGTTATCAGTAAAACTACTTTATCACATGGTAAGAAAGTGAGATCGCTGTTAGACAGACCAACTTGTGCGATATATTTATGAATACAAACTACATATAAGGTACCTAGTAAGATACCTTATATCGTTTAATCTTAATGTACTCTACTTATTGATACTTTTTCTTATTGATCATTTCACTAATATTATGGTATAGTTTAGATATCTCTATCTATATATTTACTATTTATTAACTACACTAACTCTTACTTATAATCTTAAATGTCATTGAATTGATTCATTTATTGAATTTCAAATTAGCTAATTATGCATTCTAAGTACATAAAATATAACATGTACTGTACATATGTAGGTATGTTCAATACATATACAATAAATAAATTGGCAAGACAAGGAATATTATTCGTTGTTGTTAAACAAACCGGAGTATACATAACAAAAATTCAACGTTTTGATTTTAACATAAAAATATGGTAAATGAGAACAAAATTCCAACAAAACAAGCAAAGAACCTCCGGAACTACATACTTCCGTATAAATCTAATTGCTGATTTTTTCTTCCATTTCAAACTATTTTTAGTTTTTTTAGTTCCTGTTCCTATACTTTCAAATCCTATGTATGATATCCAAAAATATAATGGCATTTTGATTGTAATTATGTATA
The DNA here is from genome assembly GCA_026745375.1 of Platyura marginata. Classification (NCBI taxonomy): domain Eukaryota; kingdom Metazoa; phylum Arthropoda; class Insecta; order Diptera; family Keroplatidae; genus Platyura; species Platyura marginata. The sequence continues at coordinate 12,335 of JANSTT010004338.1, forward strand.
TGTATATATTACCATATTCGAAACGATCCAAAAACGATATGAATTATTACTCAATGGCCTACTCAATGGCCTACTTTACCAAAATTCGATGATCTAGCGTTTTTGCCAAATTCTTCATCACGGACTGACGGGGATAGTCAGAAAGATGGAAAATTTTTAGTTAATACCAAAAATGCCAGTGAAGTATAAAATAAGGTGAGAATAAGTGTTCAAGAAAATGTGGATATTTATAATTTAATTTTCCGTCCACTATTGAAATTGTACTTATTTTTTCGAAAATTGTATTATTGAAAAAGACTCCTATTATAAAGTATAATTTTTTAAACGGTCATTGTCTAAATACGCCACTGGGTAGAGGAAAAAAACAACGAAAACGTTTTTCACGTTAAAGATAAAGCATTCACGTAAATAGAATTTTTAGCGGCTTAGTGATAATATTAAAGAAAAAACATTTACTTAGATACGTCTTTTTATACAAAATCTACTTAATTCAAAACAAACATAAATTATATTGAAATGCGTAAGAATATAGGCTCAGCTCAGCATACATACCTTCCATAGTGTTTTAATTCTATAAACAGCAATAACTGAAATTCAATATCAATCCATATTGGTAAAATTCCGTAAATCTCTATATAACTTTTTGGAATTTCTTGAACAGTGTTCTAACGTAAATTATCATATGTCCGTCTTAAATTATCAAAACATTTAAAGAGTGAAAAATTGAACAAAATTGAACAAAACAAAGCAAAATTATTAATATTTTCAATAACCGTTTCACAATAATACTTTGAGAGTTCGTATAAGATATGACCGGAGCACCGCACCACAGTTAAATAATTTGTTTTTAGCTTGGTAGCGCTCTTTACATGTTTATATGAAAGTATATCTTTGTTATCTTCAACTGGGTGCAACAATGTATTTGCTAATTAGCCGAGATAAAGGGTGACCAAAAATGATATTCGTATTTGATTATAACCTCAAAACTTATAGAACTTGTTATGTAATTTTTCTGCAGAGCTAAGCCTACAACAATAAAATGTTTTATTGTTTAGCTTTTTTCGTGTTAGCTTTTGGTTCTGCAGAATCCTTGGAGTTGTTTTAAAGCAATAGTTAGTGTGTGTCATTGACTTAACCTTGACGTGCCCAGACATAACTAAATCAATTTTTTTTTCGTTGATAAGATAAACATTTTATTATTAAAGCATGTCTAAACTACATTTAGGCAGACTTTTGTAAAAAAATCTACTTTTTGATTAAGGTCACCACACGATACAATATTAGAATATCTTTAGATGATGTTTAGTGATAATTTAATGGAAATTTATTGTAGTATTTAATCTTAGTTAAAATTGCCTGATTGGATTACTTTTGTTATAGGACTAATTACATAGGGATGCTATTAATAAATATTTCGTTCTATTTCCGCTTAATTAATTCATATTTTATTATGTAACTGCCTACATTTCTACAACTATAAAAAAGTTAATCTATTAAGTAAATAGGTAGGTGTCCCCCACCCCCTATCCAAATAGAAATCAATTTATGTAAATAATAAAAATTTAAATGAAATTAATTAATGTTTTTCCAAATAGCACTTTAGGACGAAGAATGTGGTATTTTTTGGCTGGAATCTAAAAAAATCACACTTTCTTCGTCCGAAAGTGCTATTTGGAAAAACACCAATTATAGTTTCAGAGGTCACATAAAGGGGATACAAAATCTCATCCCCTTTATATTAAAAATCTTATTATAAATTAAATAATTTTTTTTAGCGATTAACTCCAACGAAATGTCAATTTTATTATTATGCAGATGAAAATATATTTCATACACTTCCGAAAAAAGGGCGAAATTATTCGTATTGATCGATGCCCACAACGAGGAAATGTAGTATGAATCTCTACACTGGGCAATCGTTTTATTATAAATTATTGAATTTTATGATTTTTTGAGTCTCTAAACGCTAAAAACTAACTACAGAGTTCATCTTGACTTCAGTAAAGGTATGACAAGTTTTACTATGGCACAAATACAGCACCAAGTACGGGCGTCAAATTTTGGAAACACAGAAATACTGAATCTAACAAAAAGATCACTTTTAAACTAACGGAGAGAGGAGAGGAGAAAGTTATAAGTCAATTTACAAAATGATCGCATATTCATTTCTGACGTCTTACAATTAATTAATACATATAGCTAGAGACCTAGTCGAATGTAGTATTGTTTTTATGACTGTGAATTGAACCCCTCCAAAAAATTAAAACATTCTGCCACTGAACAATTTTACTAACTTGAATATATCAAATCAACCGAAATTGTCATAGAATGAAACCATATTTTTATGTTTTAATTTTTTAATTTTAAGATAAACCGAAAATAATAAGTCCAAAGGTATAAGCTATGATAAGATTACATAATTTTAAGTAATTATTTGCTTCGCCTTATATATGGATGATTAACTTCTAACAAAACAAAAACAAACCAAATCACATACACAAAAGATTACAAAAAAATATATAAAACAAACATACCATATGAAAAAGTTTTAAAAAATCTTCAACGATGATACAAATCCACATCATTATTTTTTAGAAAAAAAACTTAAAATTCTAAATAACTTTTTGAAATTTTTTGAACAAAGTTCTAACATAAATTATCATAAGTCCAATTTCACTTTTTACCGCCGTTCTAAATGAATAAGACTTTCAACAAAACACCACTTATGGACAGAATTGCGCTTTCACTTATTCGAGAGCGTTTCAACATTCCCGTTAGATATGCAGAAAACAACTAAATATAGTAGGTAGGTACCATACTAGACATAATCATTATGTTAGATTTCTAATATCAAACGTTTTTTTTTTGTTATCAGTTCTTTTTTCATTATTAATCACACATACACACACTTGTTATCGTTCACTGCACGATAATATATGCAACAATGAATTACTATTATTTAAATTGTATGAAAACAACAACCGCACCGATTCAACATGAACTAGTATTGAGCAGTTAGATGCTGTTCAATATCGAGACAGAATACCACCAGTGATTTTTGTTTTTGTTTTTGTTTTGTAAATAAACTAATGAAGTAGTAGTATAGTAGTTAGAAGAGGTAGTATGTAGGTACATGTGATTCGTGATTTAAGTTATAGAACAATACGATTGTTTGCCAAATTATTAATACTAAAATAGAATGAGTTACGACTAAAAAGAGAATGTTAACTGTTAACAAGCGACGATGTTTATTTTTTTTCATTTAAACAAAACAAAATTAGAATTGTAAATATGTAGTGATGAATAAGTAGTATTTTGACCTAAATTGTTTAACTTTTTCATTTAAAAAACAAATCGATAAACTCTGTACTTCCTGACGACTACCATCAATTTTATAAATAATATAATAACTTAAGACAATACAATAAATAAAATCCAGATAAGTTGGTTGCCATTTCAGTGATCAGTGGTAGTACAGTAAAAATGTGCAGCCAACATGACGAAACTTAACTGAAAAACTGAAATAAATTTGTATTATTTGAAATAATCGTATTTTTAAGATATTTAATTTAATTATTGTAATATTAATTGTATATAATTTATAATAGTTTTTAGTATTTTTGTTGTTGTATTTGTTGATTAATCAGATATTGATGATTGCGGCGTTAACAATGGCGGGGCTATTTCGGCAATTTTTGTCGTTGTCGACACCATCGTTGCTGCATCGATTTTTTCACTTGTAGTTGACGGCACTGAACGTGTTGCAGTATCAATTGTGACTGTGCTCGTTGCTGAAGTTATTTGCAAATTTTCGGAATGGTTATTATCAACGGTAATGGGGCCGCTGCTACCATTACCAGATAATGTTTGTAATGGTGATTGTTGGGATAGAGATAATTCTTCATTAGGATTGTTTGTTGGTTGAGCGGATGCACCGTCACCGGCTCCACGTTGCATTTCAACACCTAACGGTGATACAGTTCCATCGACTATTAGTGGTGGATTTGATGATAACAGCGATTTGTTAATATTGCCATTATCATTACTACCACTATTGATAAGTGGTGATTGTTGTTGTTGTTGTGATATGACATCATCTGATAGAGGTGGTTTTGATTCATTCTGAGGACTTTCCTGTGTGAACAAGCCCATCGCTGGATCAGCATTTTGTTTACTTTGTTCAGCAACATTATCATCAACGTTTTTCATCATTTTATGCTTGGTCATAATGTCACCATCCGAACCAACCAAATGTGACGGCATATGTGGATTATTAGTGGGATTAAGAACAGATTTTCGTCCTTTGTCCGATTTTCGCCATAACGTTATTTCTTGTTGTTTGAAATATCGTCGATCTTCAGTATCCATCAGAACCAAATTTAGAAAATATCGAACCGAAAATATTTTATTTATATCACGCATTGTTGGTGTTAAATCGTATCCAGCTAAAAACACCCTTATAGGAATGCTCTCACCTTTAACTGGTGCTCCGTCCATTATTTCATACTTGGCTATTGTCTCATTTTCCGTAAATGTATTCGGACCCGATCCAGTTGTTTCCCGTTTAATTATTGCTATTTCCATGTGCTTGATCTTTATGCGCACCAATAAAAAATATATTTTACCAACAATGACATCTTTTAAATGATATTTCGATTTATTATATTCAAACTCTATGTGGAGACAGTCTTCAATGCCAACTTCCATTTTAATTGGACAATTCATTTCGGGATAGCTGCACAATGTGTGAACGGCAATATCAACTTCTCTAACGATATCGCTAATACGTCGGACAATAGTAACTCGTAGAAAATATCGAAGTCGTACATTCGAACCCACATAAACTTCATACGGTTTTTCGACATTGGCAAATTCAAACGGATAACTTGTGTTCTGCATTAAATCTCCGGGCCGTGCTAATTCACGCAGCAATGTTGTAAATTCATGATGATTACCTCGATCATAGAATAATTCAATTTGTCCGATAAGTTCAATTTTAATTCCATGGTGCTCCAATTTGCTACCAGTTTTTTTCAGTGTAACATTAACACGACCGGACACAGTTTCACCATCATAGTATAAAAGATATTTTTCCTTTTTTGCATCTTCCGTTTTTACTTCGGCTAATTTTCGAGCATCGATTCCATCAAACACAATGTCAATGTCAGCCGACTGACCAAATCCTAGAAAATTCATTTTTCCAGAAACAATTATAGTTCTTCCTCTATGATGATGATGATTATGATGAAGATGTAATTTAACTGGTTCTTCAATGATTTAATCTGAAAAAACAGGTTGTGTTTTTATGTTTTTGTATACATAAAAAAAAAATTATTATAGAGGATTCAGTTCAAAAATGTATCGGGATTTGGCAAAAGTGCATTTTTGCATATTAAAATGTTCAAAGTAACAAAATCGCGGAACAGATCTCGATTCTCTATTTCGAATTTAAGAAATAAATACAAAAAAAAGTAATTTTTTGCGCTAAAAATAAAAACTAAATTTATTCGATTTGTTTTTATAAGTAAAAAGGAAACAAATAAAATGTTAAATTAAAAATAAAAATGATTGCGATTATGAACAAATTGTTGAATTAGTTAAATGGTGATAGTGATGAAAAATGAAAAATTTCTTATTCAATAAAGTTATTATTATTATTATGAATAAATTACGTCTAGTATTGTACATTAACAATAGGAATGTAAGTGAGAAAGTAAAACAGGGGAAGTTAAGACCGACAATGCGATCTAAAAAAAATGTACACCATTACATATTCGGCAATAAGTCGACTTTTTTTCAATTTTTTGATCCACTTTACTGTTCGCCCCTATTACAATTTAATTTTTTTTTCTTATTTCTAATAAGTACCTACCTTTTTTCCTTTTCTGGATTAGTATTAGTAAGTTGAATACGAACTACCCGCCCTATAGTTAAATACGTACCAAACAAATGTATTTTATTATTAATTCCATAAAAAAGACAAAAATATTTTTGTCTTAGCTGGTTCAATAAATTTTTAATTTTTTTTTGAGAATATTTGATGTTTTAGACATGTTTCAGACACCATTTTAGATTTCAGCGCCATTTAAATGAAATTAGCTTGACATAATAACAGTTCGAGTTCATGACAATGTATTCCACCAATTTATCGAAAAGTAATCAGTGCGACGGAAACAATTGTTTTTATTACACAAGTCACAGAACTGAACTAGCAAAATTAAAAATCGCCCCCGTAAAGGTACAAAAAGATAAAAATTATATAAATGGAACAGTTTAACTCAAACACATAAATAAATATAATAAGAACAAACAAAACACCAAATAAACAATCTTAAATGAATATTTAATAAAAACAGCTGATAGCAATATTGTATTGGCTACATATTAGTATATAACACATGGAGGTACATACACATGAAAATAACATTTGACGTAGTATGGTTGTTTATTTAAATTTAAATAAACCTAAGTATAGTAATTACGTGTTTTGAATGTACATAAATAATCTTTATTCACATATCGAACTAGTAATGAAAAAGCCAATAATTATTCGACAACATAAAATATAAATAAGTGACAAGCTTATAAATTGTGAATCTTGAAAACACTTGAAAAATGAATAAAATTATATAAAATCGTTTGTAGCGCCATAACAGTTGAGTTTAGAACTTTTTCGGTCTATCTAGACTAGAGAAACACTTCAATTTTCAGACGACAATTAAACACTGAGTATAAATTGATAAATATCTCGTAGGGTGGCGAATTTTTTCCACTACTAAATTAAGTATTTAAACAGTAATATTACATACTCATTCCCCCCTCTTATACCTTGTACGATTAGGAGTACTTAGTAAATCGTTTAAATTTTACAGCTCTACCTCTATAGCCGTTTAACATTACGGACAGACAGTCGGAACGGGGAAGTATAAAATCGTACAAGTAAAGTAATGATGACACAAACTCCATACCATAGTTATAATAGCCTTTGAACCTATATGCTCGTACAGGTGTTTAAATCTAAACGCTCTATGATTAAATATCAATATCATATAAATTTTTTTGAAAAATGTTGTTTTGAGTCATTAAGAAAAATTGTAAGTTTATTCCAAATTATTTCCAAATTTCTAACATAATTTCTAATAACATTTCGAGAATCGAATGTTTTGTCAATGATCAATTTCCGATTTTATAAAAATAGCTAATCTAATCATTGTGTACTAGATTTGGTGTTACTATGTGAAATAAAATCTCACTTTCAATGTGAGTTCAAGAAAATAAAGCTAACACCCAATGGATAAGTATAACGCCCCATTTTATTGAAACAACATAATAATGTTAAATATTGAACTAATTAAACATTGAATTCGGTAAAAATACAATATTTTATTAATTAATTAGTGTGAAAATATTTAAACGAACTAAAGGCGAACTATGTACCTACTACCAAACGTTGATAATTCATATCTGTGGACCTGAACTCACTCGTTTAGATAAAACATTTATATTGACTTTGTGATTGTTTGTTTAAGTTTTTAGCTCAACTTAATACTGGTGTAGATGTGAAAATGAAAAAATTTCAATTAAATTTAAAAATTACAATGAAGTAAGTAGTTGGATGAACTTTGGAACAATAAGTAATTGTTAAATTAGGTGTGTTTTACCTCTCGACCTTTTCGAAATTAATATATCATTAAGTAATAAGTAATTAATGTTTTCTGTCGATATTGTATACATGACTTGACCATAAATAATTTCATTATCACGCTTGCATTATTATATTATGGAAATAATTTGTCGCCGATAACTTCTTACAAATATTGTACAAATTTATATACAATTACATAGCTAAGTATATAGAATTTTAGGGTGGGCCGATATTTTTTTTTTTTTTTAATTTACTGAAAACCCTTACTTTTTCCAAACACAACGGTCTATGGACAGGTCATGTCAAACTGAATTGGTTGGGGCGGACAAATTTAACAATTGTTTAGTATGTCGCTGGACATCCACCTATCAATACTAAAAATAAGCCACTGCAGACGTCTTGTCTGTACCACGGCCACAGATAATATCAGGCCTAAAACTATTTGGATGCAAAAATGTTTTTTTGTTGTTGTTAATTTCGGTCTATTTTGATCTATTAATCAATTTAGCCGCAGATGTTTTGATTTTTGTTATATGAACGAATAGTGTGGTTTTGTGTTGTTAGTCTCAACGGATCTATGGGTTTAAGAAAAAAGAACCTTAAGAATCTGCATGAAAAAAGTCTTACATTTCTTGATTGAACCTGTTATAAAATAATAATTTTGTAATTACATCTACATTATATAAATATAGCAGTGATTGTTGGTTGTATTAATTGGTAATAAATTAAATACTAAATACATAGTAGTTAAATACGCAATGGTTTGGCTGTAAGCCATTTTTCTTATGCGATAATTTTCCCTACATCATTGTACCACGTGTTTCTGTTATTCACAGTTTATTTTCTTTTGTTGTTGTTTGTAAACAATATACACCTAATTCTTAAAAAATAAAATAACTGTCTGTAGAAAAAATTAAATAAAACAGAAAACAAAAAATACATAAAAAACAATCCTGTTAATAAAGTTACAATGTGTGAGCAGAAATATTAAACTGAAAAACATATTCATAAATTAGTAGTTCTCTACTTCGCATAAAGAATATTTTCCATTCATTTTATTTATAAATTTAGTGTTAATGCTCGATTTATTGTTTTTTTATAATTAGCAATTGCTTTTAAAAGGTAAGAATTCTATGCATTTCAGAATACAGTTCAGAAACCGAAGTGATGTTAGTTGGTCACGAATTTGATGTCATTTTACTTGTTTGTAGTTTTGCATTGATTTAAAAAAAAAACGGATTTGTAAATCAAACGGCTTCACTATTTTTATGTTATGAGAGGGCCCATTCTTCGATATCATCTTTAATTTCAGGATAAGAAAAACATTCTACTGGTTTTGGCCCACCAATTAATTTAATTTGTGATTTGGCCAGAGGGAGGGGCAACACAGAATTTCACAAGAACAAACGGTCCTAATGATTTCAATGATATTTCTGAGTGTAATCTTTGAAAACTCTAGAAGCGGGCGAAAACCTTAGTGAAGCTTCCAATCTGGCCCACCCTCTGGTAAATTGCAGTTGCACCTACTCATTTTGTTATGTGATAAGATTTATTTTTTGTTTAAACCAAGAACCTTTGAAAAGGAAACAATATACAATTTATTGCTAGAACTTAAACAATTCTTTTGGAGGTTAAGATTGTTGATCTTTCACTATGTACATAAGTATCTGAAGATGAAAATTGAATAAGCGTAGGTACATAGATAGGCTAAACTGTAGTTTATAGGCGCAGCGTGTTAGAAGGAGGAGGGGTGGGGGATTTGTAGAGGAGGTCAAAACAACAAACTTTTGTTCTGGAGTAACTGTCGCTCGCCTCCCCCCACCCCTCCAGACCCCTCCAAAGTTTGTATGAAAAACCTTAAAAATGACTTTTTAAGGGGGGGTCAAAAAGGAGATTTATAGGGAATAGTCTCCTCATCAATTTTTGATTTGGACAAATTTGTCTACGACCCCTCCCCGCCCCTCCAGACCCCTCCAAAGTTTGTATGAAAAACCTTAAAAATGATTTTTTAAGGGAGGGTCAAAAGGGAGATTTATAGTGAATGATCTCCTCTTCAATTTTTGTTTTTGACAAAATTGTCTACGACCCCTCCCTATCCCTCCAGACCGTTCCAAAGTTTATCTTGCTTTTTTAATGAAATTAATTTTTTGTTTTAAAGCTACTTAGCTACTATATACTATTTAAATTCAAATAATCATACAGATTTTAAATAAGAAAGGGGGTATTTTTGGCGCCAAAAAAATTACCCCTTATTTGAACTTTGGAGGGGTAGGGAGGGGTCGTAGACAATTTTGTCCAAAACAAAAATTGAAGAGGAGATCATTCTCTATAAATCTCTCTTTTGACCCCCCCTTAAAGTCATTTTTAAGATTTTTCATACAAACTTTATAGAGGTCTGGAGGGGCGGGGAGGGGTCGTAGACAAATTTGTCCAAATCAAAAATTGATGAGGAGACCATTCCCTATAAATCTCCTTTTTGACCCCCCCTTAAAGTCATTTTTAAGGTTTTTCATACAAACTTTGGAGGGGTCTGGAGGAGTGGGGGGAGGCGAGCGACGGTTACTCCAAAACAAAAGTTTGTTGTTTTGACCTCCTCTACAAATCCCCCCACCCCTCCCCCTTCTAACACACTGCGCCTATAAACTACAGAAATTCCCATAGATATTTATAGAATTTGTAATTAATTTCGATGAACTCAAACGAGTTTCTTTATTGAAAATGTCTGCTCTTATGAAAATGTTCAAATAGTTGAGCAATTTCCTTCCAGTTCCAGCATAACGCGTTAATTAGAAATTTTGATTGTCTTGTGAACAATTTGCACTCCCAACTAAATTAGTGAAATATTTTATAAAAATGTTCAATGATGTTTCTTATAGGTATTATTTATATATTATATATTAATAAATCTAGTTAGAAGGTTAATTATGTAGGTAATCTCATCGTAAACCACATGCAAAAAAAATTTACCTCACCAAAATTAATTGATTAAAATGTCAAATTTTACGTAATATAATTTTAAGCTAAAACAGTAGTAATAAATCTTAATTCCTATATTATTTATTACGCTCATTTTAGTTTAACTTACCGGAATTTCAAAAATCGCACAAATTTCATCATTTTCACTAACAAATTATTAAACAAATAGTGAATAAAGTAAATATGGGATGACACTTTTGTCTCTTCCGATAACATCGTAATAGTTCACTCTGTTTTCTGGAAACTCCAGCCAAATTCTTTGATTCTTTTTATCAATGCAGCTAGATGATGTATAAAATATTTCTCATAACATATATTTTGTTAAATAATTAACAAAAATTGCAATAAATATAACAAATTAATCTCAAGTTCACAGTGTTCACGTAATCATCCCCGTAAATATAATTTATTTTGACATTTTATTGGCCCGATCTCGAAGAAAAAGAAAAACTTTATAATGATGGCCAAAAGAACAAAAAAGAGCGCGAGGATACAAAACTGACATTTTTTAACGTTGCGTTGATGGCTTTTTTTCAATCAAAATCTATTACAAAAATATTATAATATTTTGGTTGAAATTAAACTCGTCATGAACGTCTGTATAACCCGCAACGTTTAGAGAAGGACATATGCGAGTGAATTAAAATAATTAGTATGTTAGAGCGAGAAAAATGTTTAATTGTCAATTTTCAAAATAAATAATTTTTTAATAAATATTGTTGAAAATTGTTATCTTTAATCCGTAATTAGTAACTCTAATACTATTGGTTGTTAGTATTTAGTACTTGTGTTATATCAGGTACCCAAATACTGCACATCACTAGTTCTTGTAAACATAACCTATAAATTAAATATTTGTGAAGAATTTAGTGAAATAACTTAAAATGAGAATACCAACATTTAAAACACTTTCAAGAATTGCCATGTACGTTAGCATTGCTGGAATTTCTTCGATCATGTATATGCAATACAACATAAAGTCTAGAGTTCGAAATGAAGATTACTACAAAAAAGCTCTAAAGATTTTACGTGCACATCCTGGTAATATGATTCTTAACTAATAATAACACAAATAAATTAAACGATAGTTACATTTAGGTGCTGTACAGTATTTGGGTGAACCAATTCGAGAATATGGTTTTGATTTAAAAGATCCAGAACATAATTTTTGTGATGGAAAATCAGCCGGTTTTGAAGTTTCAGTCAATGGAACTAAAGATAAAGGTATGCCAGGTATGTATTAGAGATTCGATTAAAATTGGAACATTTTTGTATTTTAGGAACAATGCACTTTTGGGCTCAACGTAATAACGAAGAATGGGAGGTACAGAGAATAGAATTAGCACTAAAAAGTCAACCAGATAAAAGACTTTTAGTTAAACAATGAATGTAAATGTTATGAAATAGAAATCCAAACATCTTTAAGAAGAATAAATCGAACAACCGAACTGTTGTGCAGATTTTAAATATTTTTTTTTCATTAATCATGTATTTGTGACGGTTGCATTAGACACAAACGGATCGCCAACGGGTATTTGTTTAATTTCTAATTTGTCGTTTTTGATTAGACTAAAAGTCTCCAAAAAAAGAACAAAAAGTGTAGACATTATTTTTCAAAATTTTGTATATTTAAATTGCTGAGATCCTCAAAATTACGAAAAACTTTTCTTTAACAGAACAGAATCAAAATTTTATCTCCACGCCGTGTACATTTTTTAAAGTTTTGAATTAAATGTTAATACAAACAAACATGCCGTTCATACATACATAATCTGTGTAAACATTGAAATTACATCAATTACTGACTAATTATTCAACACTTCGTTTGATAAACACAAAATACTAAGTCAAAAAATGTGTAAATTATGTTTACCCAGACTAAATGAAAGGCTAGAAAAGACGTGAACGTGAACAATCTTTGGAAGGTTTTATGTCAAAGTATTTTAACTATTTTTATACTTATGGGGTATGGCCAGAAAAAATATGGCTAAGCAAGTACAAAAACAGAGAGTACGAAAAATCCTACAAACAAAACAAAAAACTAAAAAATATAAATTCTATATTCCTTAGATGGTCGGAAATTGTTCGTCTACACCCAGCCTAATAACAAAATGTAGGTTTTAAGCTAATTTTTTTATTTTATATACTCGTACTTAGCAAGAAATTGGAAGAAAGAATTAGGAACTTTTTTTGTAACTAATCAAAAAAAAAAACCGCTTATTATACAGGCACAAACAGCTGTTTCCAAAATAGTTTCATTTTTTGAGTTAGTCACTTTTTAATGTTGACGATATAACTATGTATAGATACCCACAATTCAAATTAACAATTGTGGAGTATCACCTACATTACGGTAAGCCACATTTCAGGTATTTAGTTGATCGAAATCATTCATTGCTAAAGACTGTCTAAAACATTTTTATTTCGTTTTGTCTTAAATGAAAATTCACTAAAGATTATGAATAAAAATGTTATCGATAGAATAATAGTATTATTATTATTATTATTATGATCGCACATTTAGAAAAAAGTGTTGTTAATTAGTATATGTGATAGATATGATGTGTACCTAATAAGTGATCGTTTAAATTCCAAACAGTAATTACCTAGTCTATTAACAATTTTCGGTGTTTAATTCATAATTGTTTGTTTATATTTTAAATATATAAAAAAAAGAAGAAGAAGAAGCAAGATAATTAATTTGGACCAAATAACCAATATTCATAATTTGGATTAATTTCTATACATAACAATATGATAGGTACATATATTTGTTGTCACAGTAATAAAAACAAATACATTATTACATATATTTAATTAAGTGTTCAAATATAATGTCGATAAATAAAAGAAAATATTTAATTTGTAAAAAATTGCAAATAATTCTCTACCTCTGTGCAGGTACAAAAATTATTTTTATTAATTTCGATTTCCCTTGTATTTTCAATAGTTCATAAGCAATTAAAATTTACATTAGGAACAAGACCTAGGTACCGACAAGTATCGTTTCTAATGCCATATGCCCGTAACAAAAGTTTTGTAATTACTTATGGTAGCACAAGATGGTAATCATCATCGAGAGAAATGCATACAGAAGTCATTTGAAATTGTTTTGTGGTGTGTGTTTCTATAAATTCCCGGCATGATCCACAATAACAGAAAACTAAAAATTGCTAATGTCCGTCCTTATAATAAATTTTCCATCAATAGTTCAATTTAGAACTCTCTATCGTATCGTTGAACTGCTTTCTTTTTTGTATCTTAACCGATTTTTTAGATGCAGGAGGATGTTGAAGATTGTATTATGATATCGGCAAGACGAAGGTTGGTTGGTTAGCAAAGGTGGTGAGAACCTCCTGGTCAATTAATACCACTAAACATCCTATATGTTGTTATGGTAACTCGAGATTCGACTATAACCATTTGAAGGCTTTAAGGAATCTTAACTTCACCAATTTCTCCCAGGGTAGTTGCCTATAGTGTCCTGTCTCCTTGGCAGCTGCAACATGTCGTATTGTAGGAGAGGTTCAGTCTAGCCGCATGTATATCTATAGGCCATTGTATACCGTCGCCGTTTTGGTGGTGTTCTAGTGCAGCATGACTGTGTAATTCCTTCGATTTACCTGGCATATATTCTTGCCAAGTCTTTCTGGCAAGAGGAAACTATACCAATCAAAAAATGGCGCCATTCAAATAAAATCGACGATTATAATAATCTTATTTGTATGAACGTCATCTTATAACTTTCGAATTTTATCTCTTACAATATAAATAATCTGATTTATTATACCTAAAAACTTATGCACACATACATACATAGTTGTAGATATATTATTAGTAATCATTTAGCTTTTAGGATGATTGAAGATAAAAAACCAAAAAAATGGGCAATATATTAATGGAATTATATAAAAGAATCGGCGGTTTTCTTTTAATTAGTTAGTTAAATAGCACCCATGTGCTTACAAATAGTATTAAAACAGTAGCAAATTGATTGCTATCAATACTCAACTTACGATGACAAAAATGTGTTGTGTACGTTTTTTTGTCGCAATTCAAAAAAAAAATATTTAATAATTTTTCCAGAATAATGATAAGGAACATCAACACATATAATACCTGAACCAAATTTCATTCTAAAATGAGTGGGGTAAATAATCTTGCATATGAGGATGGTGTAAGTAATTATTTATTTATTTTATAGTTAATAGATATTTTATTAAATGCTGATTAGATAATGATTTAATGTTTTTTTTTGTTATAGGATAAGCAATTGCAGGTGTCCACTAATACATTTAATATTGATGACGTAAGTATGTGTTTTCTATTTAGTTTTCGTTATCTATAAATTAAAAAAGGGGGCATAAGGAGATAATTTTGAAAACTATATTATTTTGAAGAGAAAAAAAACATTTTGATAAAATTTGATTAATAATTATGTTAAGCTATGTTTTATGTACTTAGACTTATTAAAAAATAAAATTTATGGTTATTTTAGGGTCACATGAAGAATAACAACAATGTTATATTGGAGAAACATGACAAACAAACATTATTGGAGAAAGTTGATATGTTTTTTAAACAACACAAACAAAAGATACGTAAAATATTGATAACATTATTGAACATCGCAGTCGTCAGTTATTTTGCATATACTACGTACTTTTTTATTGACATCAGTAAGTAACATAATTATTTTTTAACTATGTAGAAATTAAATAATATAATCTTAGAAGATATCTTTCAATCATTTTAAGAAATAAGAAGTTCCATATTGATAATGATAAGAAGTGATAGGGAATACAATTCTAAATCGAAAATGCCAGAAGACATTTTTTGCTTTAGAGCTTTCTCTACTTTTATAATAGTCTAATCATAACAATCGTTAGACATTTCTCGAACAAAATAAGTTTGGAAGGAATACAATAGAATGTCAAAATTAATGAGAATTTTGCCCCCCTATCATTTCATTTTAAACTTACATACAAAGGATTTTATATTTTTTTAATTTTTATTTAAGCAAATACGTTACCGTACACGCCACCAATTAATGACACAGTTCAATGCGATGGTAATTGCGGAATTCAATGGTGTAACGGATATGGCATGCTATTGCTTCTTTTATTTTTTATTTACTTGGGATTATTGTACTACTTGGTTATAATTCCTAACTGGGGCAATCAAATTTATAAAAATGTCATAAAACCGATACTTAATGTAATAAAAAATATTTTTGCAATTCGGTAAGTGTTTTTCCTTTGTCCTATCCTTTGTACAAATACAATTAATGTTTAGTTTTTGTAATTTATTTTAGATTCGTCAAAATAACTATAACGATCGCAGGACTTGCTGGTTTTATATTATTTCTTATATTTGATACAGCCGATTCCAGGGATAGACTTCGATCACTTGTTGGAATAGTTATTATGTTGACAGTTGGTTTAGTATTTTCCAAGCATCCTTCAAAGGTAATTTTTTTTTTTAAATAAATAAATCAATCAATCAGAGAACGACCAACGTATTTTTTTTCAACAGATCAGACCACGTCCGGTAATATGTGGTATAATCTGTCAATTTCTACTCGGCTTATTTTGTATACGATGGGAAGTTGGCCGAAGTATTTTTAAATGTATTGGCAATAAAGTTGCAACATTTTTAGAATACTCAAAGGATGGATCGGAATTTGTTTACGGTACCTATTTGGTTAGAAAAGAAATAGCTTTTGCATTCGCGGTAATTTATCATTATTGAAAAATTTCTAAAACATTTTTTTTGTAAATTTTTCTATATTTTACTTATAGACACTGCCAGCAATTTTCTTTTTCAGTTTTTCTATATCGATTCTATACTATTTGGGTGTGATGCAATGGGTTGTCCAAAAAATTGGATGGATTCTACAGGTTATATTGGGAACAACTGTATGCGAAAGTGTTACATGTGCCGCAAATATTTTTATTGGAATGAGCGAATCGCCACTGTTAATTAGTCCATTTCTAAAAGTAATTTTTGTATTTCGTGTATAAAATGATAAAATAAAGTAAATTTTGTATTTCCCAAGTATCTGACCCGTTCTGAATTACATGTGATTATGGCATCAGGATTTGCAACAACATCGGGAACGGTACTTGGGATTTATGTATCGTATGGAGCTCAACCAGCACATTTGGTGACATCAAGTGTTATGGCGGCACCGGCAGCATTGGCTTTTTCGAAATTATTTTATCCAGAAACTGAAAAAAGTCTAACTACATCGAAAAATATCATTATCGAAAAATCGTACAATAAATTTCAAGAACAAAAATTAATTCCTTTCATTAATTCATTTCAAAATTACAGAACAGATACATCTTTGCTGGATGCCGCTTCTAATGGTGCTATAAAAGCAATTCCAATAGTTTTGGGTATTTGTGCCAATATTATTGCATTTATTTCATTTGTTGCATTTCTCAATGGTATCGTTCATTGGCTCGGCTATCTGAATGGTCGTGATGATCTAACATTTGAATTGATTTTTCAAAAAATATTTATACCATTGGCTTGGATAATGGGCATTCCGTCGGAAGATTGTGAACACGTTGCTTCTGTTATTGCTACCAAAAGTATTATCAATGAATTTGCTGCATACCAAAAACTTGGACAACTAAAAGGTTTAATATCCGTAAGTCATTAATTTCCTTCTTTTTTTAAAAATGTAATACGGGAATAAAGAATTTTCTTTAATATTCAGCCGAGAAGTTCAGCAATAGCTACATATGCGATTTGTGGTTTTGCTAATCCAAGTTCGGTCGGTGTTATGATTGGTGCATTAAGTGCTCTTTGTCCAGAAAAAAAGGCTGATATAGTTTCGGTAGCTCTGAGAGGTTTTATTGCGGGTACAATCATTTGTTTTATAACGGCTAGTATAGCAGGTTAGTGACTTTTTGGTTTTTTAGTTTTTCTTTAAATATTTATTTTGGTTTCTTAGGACTTTTGATGACCGATGAAATGTCTATATAATTTTATTTCATTAACTACATATAATTAAAAAGTATTATATTTTAAATAAGGTCGGAAATAAAATGCTTCGATCTCATGTCTTGTTTAAATAAGATAAGATAAAACTAAGAGAAGAAGCTGAAATAAGGTTTTTTTTCTTGGGAGTTGTTTCAGATTGGCGTAAAAATCTTAATAAGAATTAATTATATCATATGCTAAGACGCCCAAATAGAAAATTGTACATTGTGGTATATAAAATAAGTTGATATAGTTTCAAGGCAATTACGAGCGAAACGAGCAAAAATGTTTTACTATTTTTGATGTGAGGATTTGTAAATATAAGTTGGGGTTTTATAACTATTACCATTTTAAAATGTATTTTTCTAATCTATTTACCATTCATCATTACAATACCTTTTTATACCCGTATGATGTTAATCAAGGGTATTATAACTTTGGTACGGAGTTTGTAACACCCCTTAATACTCATCG
>JANSTT010004349.1:0-30421 GCA_026745375.1 Platyura marginata
CATCATTTTATTTTCATATTTTTTGACATTACTCAAGTGTTTACAGCGGTACCAACGTAAAAAAAATAAAATCGGTCAATCGTAACACCAAACTCAGTCTACGAATCCCACGAAAACGCACCTATTAGTAATAGCAAATGTACAGGTACTACGCTTAAAGCGTACTTTATTTGGCCATAAAGAAAGAATGTTAAAGAATATTTAAAATCAATTATCATAATATTAGAGGATTTGTTCACACAGAATTGAATGTAAACTGCCATTAACCCCTAGGAATTTCTAAAGAATAATTAAAACAACATAAATTCCATATGTGTGACATAAGTTTCCATAAGTTCCATACATATACATATTCTTGTATGTGTACAGATTGCAATAGCCATTTACGCACATTTTTTTTAATTAAACTATTATTATATATGACAAGCATACACATTGAATCAGAGTTCATCCAACTAAATTGAATGGCACGACTTAAATAGTTTTAACAAATGCTTTTATTGCATAAACTCGACTTACTTAAAAACAATAAATCTATTCATTAATTTATTTAGAAGAGATCAATTTATTTTCGCGCTATTTTAATGGAAATATGTTAACAGATATTTTATACTACATGAAATGCTTGATAATGTCATTATAAAGATGGCTTGGAGATATTCTAGACTGAAAGGCGATAGTGATAAGGTTTTTGTTGAGCGCGGAACTTATAGATTTGTATACTCTAATTATTAAAACGGATGGTAAAATCGTTATCGTGACGTCACGTTGTGAGTTTTTTTTTTTTTTAACACGTTGACTGTCACAGTACTTTTCGGGATTCCGGTAGCTGGCGTCCTAGGCAATAACTCAAACTTCGACTTATCTCGTAGTTGGCAGTCAACGTGTTAACTTTAGGAATATATCGATGGTTATTTGAGAAAAGGCCCTAATTTTTCGAAGAGAACATTTAAAAAGCGGGGAAAAACCATATTTTTTTTTGTGAAATTTATTAAAACAGTGTTGCCAGATAGTGTTAAATATCCAAAAATGATCAGATTTCATAACAAAAACCATTTTTGATAAAATTGATGTTAGGGCCTTTTCTCAAATGAGTTTTCAATCCGAATAATTCGACAATTTCTAACTATCCCGATATTTTTCAGATTATCCGAATTATTTAATTCAATTTAATTTCGAAAAATTATGGAATATTTAAATTTAGCAATATTCACTAAACATACCTACTAATAATTTTGTTTAGATTTTTTTTATGTCTCAACAGTCCAATCAATGAAAAGAACCAACAGTCGAACAACGCAATAAAAAAGAAAATTCTTTAAAATTTGTCGATCGAGCCTCATACCATTGTGATCCCAATGACGAGCGGTAAATTTTAATCAAGCATACTGATCACAACCTTCAAATTTGAGAAATTCAGAAAAAAATATTTAAAATTAGAGCAAAGATAATTTTATGGCTCCAAATATCGTTTCACAATTGGCGTTACAGTAATTATTTTCGAAAGTTACTTGCATTTGGTGTCCTACACGTTAATTTCCAAGTATTTATATAAGTTTCATATAAAAATCGAACTATTAGTATGGGTAATACAGGGTGGTTTGAAAAAATCCCTTACAAATCGAGTTGACCCATAGTTAGGAAGATTTTTTGAAAACAAAAGTTATTCCAAAACAATGTCTAAAACAGTAATTGAAGGATCAATAAAAATTCTATTGCGATTGCAACAAAACTTCCTAAATATTCAAATCAGATACTTATCTATAGTCTGCGGCCGAACAGAGTAATTTACTGGAAAGAAGAATAGACAAAAAAGAAAAAAAAAACAATGAAGATAAAAATTAGAAATTAAACTTACTTTCACTTGTTGCAGCATTTGTAACGGCGAAATTATTCCATAATAATATTAACAATAATCCAATCATGCTCTGGAAAGCTTTCCATCGATTGTGGAAGGCCATTATTTTGTTTTTAAATTCCTTTTTGACTTTATGTTAATTTTCAATTAAATATTTCGTCAACATTGTCTAACTTTCATTAATTGTTTTTTTTTATTACTTATCGATTTCTAAGGTATTAGTTCTTAAATGACTAAATAATTGATTTTGATCAATAAATAAAAAATGTACGTACAAATTAAAAAAAACTCAAACAAATTAAAAATATAACATCAAATTTTCAAAATGCCGTCATACCATAAATATAGAGTTCATGAACTTTCCCTAATATTGTTTCAATTTTATATTGTTCAATTCCAAATCTTATAATTAATTATAGAAACCATAAACATTTTACGAGAGAGCAATAAAAATAGTCCAAAAAAAAAAAAAACAATTTTTAGGCAAAGTTCCGCTATTTAACATACGAAAGACTCATTTCTATACAGAGATAACATATTGAACTCTACAAGGAAGTTGCTTGCTTCTTATCAACAAAATTTCGCTTTGTGACCGGTCTAATTCTTGAACTTTTTTTTTTTTTGTTGTTTATTTTATTGGCGAGTTCTTTTCCTTTTTAATTGTTCATTACAACTCAGTGAACTACTTTAACTTCTTTTAACTAAATTATTTACACACCAAAAAAAAAAACGAAATTTGATAATTTTCACCAATTCTCACGAAGAAATTCACTAAACACCTAATTTGACCCAATTTACACTGTTTTTGTTTTCGTTGGGTGTTGTTGCTACTTGATAACGTCTTAGTAACAATATCAATTACAGTACAATTATATTTTAATTTATTATGTGATTTATTGAAATTTTAAATATTCAATAAAAAAAAAAAAATGAAAACAATTTCAGCGCTTCGATTTTCCAATTTCGATACACATTTCTTAAGCGCTGAGCCCAAACTAATCATTCGGTATTAGAAATATTTTAATCAAGAGCTTCTTGCTCTCCATATCTATAATACAAAGACAGTTTTTTTTTCTTCTTCTACTATAAAATGGCTTCACACATTTAATGACTAGTAAAACTCTAGCCATACACATGTTAATATGGTTTTTATGAATTAAAATTATTGTTTAGAGATCGTTTAGAGACATTTTAGTACAAAATAAACACATGGAATATGTATTCTTATCATCGACTTAGTTATTTTCTTTATAGTATCTCATAGGTCCGCATTTCATATAAGAAATTGTAAAAATATTCTTAAAACACTTCGAAGCTTTGATTTATCCGTAAGAATTACAGAATACTTCCGCTATTTTCTAATAACAAAAAAAACATTTGTAGTGTTACAAAAAGACATTTGAAATGTTTTCATTTTTTTTTTTTTTTTATTGAAAATCTGTACTCGGTTATAGCAAATAATGTGATAATGAGCGGTTCAATGGTCAATTCTTTAGCTTTGTGACCTTATAAACGACCTCTTTGCCATCATAGATCATGAAAAACATCTGACAACAAATGATTTAATCTAGGAGCTGGGTGCGTTTTAAACCAGAAATACTCTCCACCAATCTATATATAAAGGAAACAAAATTAAGTGAGAGACAAGATGGAGAACTATTACATCGCCAACAAATAAAGTCCTTCGGAATGTGCGACATTGAAACCTGGAAAATAAATAACAACCTCTAAACTGAATAATGGATGGAGAAGATTAATGCTCAGATAAGGAAATAGCGGAATCAGCAAAACAAGACAATTCGGTAATTATTTTCCTGCTTAATCTACATATATCGAATCAATAACGCTATAGCTTATGATGACAGACAATTTACAATGTATGGGTGTGTATTATGTAGGTATTATCAGTTGTTTTTTTTTTTTTTTTCTTAAACAAATATTGCATATTAGTTTTCAACCCTTTTTGGTTTTCAGTATAATATGCGGCAGTAACTTTAGTACGTGCCATTTCATCTAAACAAACAGAATTGGACCCATTGACAAATATTTGCAAATCAAAAATCATTATCGTGAAAATCATATTCGAGCCACATAAAATGATGATAGAAATGGCAAAAAGCGGAGAGATATTCTATCGAAATGGATTTGTCTCTATTGTATTATAATATACCGCACCAGTATCAGCGTGGAGAATGAGGAGTATACACATCAAAACATTCATCCAGAAGATGATAAATTAATATTCCAACACGATGAGTTAACAAAATATTTAAAAGAAGGATATGCTTAAAAGACACAATGTGATATAATGCTGTGTGTCGTGTAACAAATGACATTCGAGAATTTACCTTGTGGAATATATCAATTTAACTCAAGCCTTTTCAAAGGATGCCTCTTTGATGGATAGATAGATAGATATGGTGTTACTACCATCATGAAGACACAACAACAACAACACATATACCTTAAAAGGATCTTCTTCTATATATCCAGTACACTATAATAATATACACATTAATAAGGAACGGTACAATCATTTATTACAATTTGCATTGTCACTCCAAAAAGTGACGAGTCCATTACAAATTACAATAAATACATCTCGAGTGTTTCCTCCCCTTTTTGTTTGATTATGATGTGCGAAAAACGAAGGGTAAGCCCAACCTTTTAGCAGCTCAGTAACAAACAAAAAAAAAAAAAAACAAAACGAAAAAAGGAAGAATGGGATCAAGTATGGCAAAAAAAAAACCACTTACATCTATGTATCAAAACGGTGTGTAAAAATCTGGTGTGACAAATAGCCGCGCACCCATTATATATCACCATTCACAACCCACCCTAAAAACAACCCCTTAAACAATTAAACAATCAAAATATAGTAGAAAATTTGTCTGTGTGATTTTCTAATTCCATTTCCTTTTATAAGATTAGGTCGGATATTTTCATAGGTCACGTGAGTACGCGTGTCGACCATTAGTAAAAATCCTCCACCGACAATATGGGATTTAAAAGAAAAATCAACATTTTTCAAGTGCTCCGAGATTTTACGAATTCGTGACATGGCAAAATGAATTTTCTTCCAGATTTTGTTGTTGTTAGTGGTTGGTTCTTTTCATTCTGAACGTAGCTAATAACTTGAATGTTTGCAGAAAAAATTATATTTAATTGAACGAGGATAACATATAAAAGTGTTTGTTGAGAATGTGAAATTATATTTAAGATGAATCCATTAGTTTAAGTACAAAGTATCAAGTATCATAGTTTATTTAAAACCAGTAAAGAAGTTTGTTTGTTTATTATCTACGACTTTGTCCGTGTCTATTTTGTCTTTAAATTGAATACAAATGATTAAAAACCCTAGAAATGACATAAAATTGATTGCAGCGCCGTGGAAATTTTTGGTCAACAAATGAAATCTTTATTTTTTTATTCTCTATCATTTTTGTTACACTCATTTTTTCCATAATCCAAATATTTTACGAGTAAATGATTAAAAACCCTAGAAATTATATAAAATTGATTACAGCACCATAACGGTATGTCGTGGAATTTTTTTTGTCTATGAATCAAGTCTACATTTTTATATTCTCTATCGATGTTGTTATATAAATTTTTTCTACATTTCGACTACCTTTCGAGTAAATGAATGGTTTATGAATGAAAATTAGATGCACACTGTGTATACATTGAGAAACTTTGATTATTCTAGTCTAGTGCAGCTATTCCCCATCTTTTTTTTTCATGCTACCCAATTTACAACGGATCTTAATTTCGCGGTCCACCCAAACCAACCAAATCCAATTAAATTAATATAAAAAAAATTATAATTTGACTGTTAAATGTCAAATATTTTACTGTATGGTTAACACTGCAGAATAACTGATGATGCCAAAAAGCTCATAGTCCTCAGTACAGACACATTGCTATCGCTTATTGATGACAGGAGTTTACAATATTATGTAAACAATTTGAATATTTGAATGTTGCATGCGACCCAAAATTATGGATCGCGATCCCTTATTTGGGAATCGCTGGTCTAATGTATATCTGTGAGTATAATCAGGTAAATAACAAAGAAATCTTATATTTATTTTGGAAAATATTTTGTATGCCAAGGATAAGCATACTTAAGAGTTAAGACACAGCGTTATTGTCGACGATGAAACACATATGTATGTATATGTATCCGATAAACAGTATAGAAATAGATCTATCAGATATTTGCTTAATATTAAATCTCTGTCTCAATATAGGATATTTTTGTATTTCAAAGGAAACTAAAAATAAATATTTTTTATACACGCTTTATCCTTTAAATAAAATAAAGCTGCTTATATATTGTTGTTATTGAAAAGGAATTTGTGTTGGGATGATGGAAATAACAACAAAACTAAAAAAATAAAAAAATATATTAAATATTTAGTAGCAAAATGTTAATATTACATTAAATAATCGCTGGATTTTTCAACAGCTTTTATAAATTTAACATTTTTGGCCCACCCTCACTTTATATATAGAAGAGAGCTAACAGTACATTTAAATTCAAATTCTATGCATCATCCCATTGTAATCTCGATTATACAACACCCGCATTTGTATAGTAAAATGAAAAGCGATTTTATTTTTTTTTTTTTTTATTTTTTTTTTGTCCTATTCCGCTAATCCTTGGAAAGCTAGCAAACTAATTAATAAATGAGAACATACAGAAATTAAAAACGCCCGCATTTTTGGGCCTAGAGTTGATTTATATATATGTAATGGTATATTGTATAGTGATGAAAATAAAAAAAAAAAAACTCCAAATGAATGCAGAAAGAAAAAGAACAATTAAATGGTAAATAATGCCAGCAGCCAGCTCATTCATTTTAGTGATAAATTTGCGCTTTCAATATAATGAAGACATAAATT
Organism: Platyura marginata; assembly: GCA_026745375.1. Classification (NCBI taxonomy): domain Eukaryota; kingdom Metazoa; phylum Arthropoda; class Insecta; order Diptera; family Keroplatidae; genus Platyura; species Platyura marginata. The sequence goes on from JANSTT010004349.1 coordinate 6,767, forward strand.
GTCCATTAGTAGTATTTCTAGTTCTATTTTTTCTTATTCATAATTAGACTTTTTTTTATCGAATACAGAATTTAAACTAAGGCCCGATAGTTTAAGCTTTAAATTGCCGATCGGTCGGTGGAAGCTACATTTAAAATATGTAGGTACATTGGAATTTGTGCTAAATATGGCGATTCATAATTAAAGATAAATACCGTAGAGTGCCGATTATAATACCATGGTGCACTATATGGAAAAAGGTACTTTTTAACCCTGATGCACAAATCCCAATAGTATACCAGGGTATACACTATTTGGGGAGGTATACTATTCGGCACTCTACAGTACAAAATATATATGAAGAAAATGTTGTATTTGACACTCGTTGTCGTTTGAAAGTTTTTTAGAGTACTTAGTATAATCTAACCAAAAACTTTGTATTTGACAGCAGATTTTTCGTTGTGTAATTTTTATTTTTATCTTTTCTCAAAATGTCTTATCGATTATAATGATGAGATAAGATCCAAATAGTATACCCATGGTCCATTTTGGCACATTTTACCTTGAGATATACCAGTGGTACACTATTATGGAAGGTATTCTATTCGGCACTCTACGGTACCTACAATACATTATTGACTATATGTTTTATTCGACTTCATGATCTATCAAATTAACCGAGATTAACTCAGAAATTGAACCTGGCACCTGAGAATTATATGTTAGGAGTAGAAGATCCATTTACGCCCATTAAGGCGGAGCAACATTTGATGGAAGTGGTCTCATTTCAAATTCCAAGCATTCACCCCTCGAACGAAAAACGAAGGATGCACATTAAAAGTGCGATATTTATTCGTTCGATCTGTTGCGCCTTGCTCGAATACTTCAAAAAGGTAATCTAGACCGCGTTTTCGGCAGTTTTTTTAAAAAGTGGCACAATTATGAACTCTATGGTTTTGAAACTTTTTATTTTTATATTATTATAAATTTCTAGCATTTTTTGACAAATAAAATTTTTGCAAAAGGTAATCCTTTAAGATCCATACATTTTGAACAGGATAGGGTTGACCAAAAAAAAATTTAAATTCAACTAAATTTATTCAGGGAGACGTTATTTATTACATTATATATTTAAAGTTAACCCTTTAAAGGCACTATTTGGACCTTAAAGGGTTAACATTTTTTTTAAATGAAAAATTTACCAGAGTAATTAGAATAAAATTTAAATGTATGGACCTTACAGTGTTAAATTTTTCCAGAAATTTTATTTAGCAAAAAATGGTGGAAATTTTAAATAATATGAAAATACAGGGTTTCAAAACCATATCTTTATTATTGAAAAAGTTTAAAAATATTTTAAAAAACCGCCGAAAAAACGGTCAAGATGTTCGCTGGCATTTTTTTTTATTTCTTTCATCAAAATGACGTAAGTTTTTTTTTTTAAATAGTCTCATGATGATGGGATCAATAATTCTCACTAGTCGCCACTATACTTCCTTAATCCATAATTTAATGAAAAGGAAAAATTGAAAAACATCAATGATAAGAACACTTAACAATGTAATCATGTAAATAACAACAACAACAACAAAAACCATATCCGAACCAAAACTCATATAAATGTGTATGTGCTGTGTGTGTGGATTTTTCCCTCTCAAATTGGCTTTTTTCGAGATAACCCTCTTACAAATAACTTTTTGTCAGATTCCTTGTATAACAGCAACAATAGAGCAAAAAGGGATACACATCGTCGATCAGAGTGAAGTGAATTGTATTCCATTTAATGTAGTTCACATTTATCTAAAGAATATGTATGTATATATATATATATATATATATATCTACACCCAAACCCATACCCAGCCAACCTCTAGCAGGAATAGAAAATAGTATGTCTATAGAAGGATGTAGCACGAACACGATAAGAAGATGTATGGAACAACACGTGGTTTGGCTCACATGGTGGATTTAATAGAAGGGTACAATCAAAATAAACTATCAACTTCGTATATAAATGGTAACACAAAACATACATAACACACTACACTACCTTGCACCTTCACAATTTAGCCCTTCTTACACTTACACTCTCTTTGTGTGTACAATATCCTGGATATAGAAGGCCTAATATTTATGTTATGTTTACGGATGCTGCATCATTGTGTCCATTGTAAGCCAATTTTTGTACGATATAAAAGATGTAACGTGCGGTATACCACGGTAATGTATAATTTTTGATGTCCATATGGTGCTTTGTACATCAGGGAGGAATTAAATGGCCAGGGTGAATTGAATGTTGAATGGTAATAAATGTTTTTTTTTCTCTTTTTTTTTTTTTTGTATGTGTGGTATATTTCATGTTTTCGTGTAGAGAATGTGGCGGGGGTGATAATAACCTTTTGAACAATTGTTGTCAGGCAGTTTGACCCTATTTGTGTTATTATTATGTTTGGTACACACAGAATACAGAGAATGATATATGGATATTATGTAATTATTACTACAAACACTTCATGTTAATTTTCTCATAATTAATTTTAAATGAAAACGGTTAACCCTCCAAAGAGATTATTTCTGGGTGCGCTTCTGGGTGAGTGTTAATACGTTTGATATGTTATAGATACTATATAGATAGACTAGAATAGTGAAGAAACTTTTATAATTTCCTACATATTAGCTAATAATTTTAAGCTCAACGGTAGATAGATGAAAGCGACTCCTCACAAGGGATGCCATCATGTAGGAAATAATTAGCAACACTGACTTAACCTTCACAATTTTTGATTAAAATCAAACGCACTATTTGATTGAAGTTTCCATCTTCAAAGGAATTATCTGTTCCGTAAGAGTTTTAATATATCTTGGAAGAAAATACTGCGATAAACGAATTAATCTTCCACCTGAACAATTTGCTCAATAAACGAATAAACGACTGTAATAGCAAATAATTATTGCTCAAGAATAGAGTTTCTCTACAACCAACAGTTGTACCCTGTAGTACATATTAACATATTCAAAGGCTGTTGACCGAATATTAATGTTCAATTCGCAATAATTTTGTTATAAATGCTAACGGCGGACTTCGATGAAATCACCCAGCATGAAATAATGAACTTGAAGGCGGCGAGCATAGAAGACCTAAAAACAATTTATAGCCGCGGAACATTTGTTAAGCGAGGAACTTCGTTATAACTTCGAACTATTGCTGGAAGAGATTGCTACCGTTAGGAATAAAATGTAAAAGTTACCTTTTACATTTTATTTCTGTCAACTGCCACGATCAATGATAAACAAATCGGAAATATCATGGGATTACCCATAAGAAGCCAGTTCATCTGAAAATCAGCCTTTTTCGTGTCCAAACAGTGGCGTTCTGAACTAAAGAGTATAGAATCAAACTGTTACAAGGATCTTATTTTCAAAGATGGCAGTTGGACAAAACCGAGGTGTAAAAAAACCCTTGTTCGAACAAATGAACTTTTGGTTCCCGCAAATCACGGATAAAGAAAATATTGGAACATCGGCTGATTTGGAAGGTTGGTACCATTAAAAGAGAGTCTCAACGATGCCATGAATTAGGTAAAAAATGCTCACGTTTTGTGTATACATAAATGGTAAAAGTAAATGACAAATTACCGCGATATAAATTAAAATTTTGTTTCATATTAATTTTTTGCATTATATTATTATTGATCTACTATATAGCTATTGACTGATCGATATTCGTTGAGTTTCAAACGTGCCTTCGCGCAGTCAAATTGAAAAATTTCTAAGTTAAAAATGTAAATTGTTAAATAAATTTAAATAAGAAAAACTTCGTGTGTGTATTGTTTTGTCCATACGACAAGGAAAAGATCTACAAGAGTTCAAATATTGGAAATGATTCAGATCAAAATCTAAAATCTAAATATTGAAAATGTTTCAGGTAAAGATCTACAAGATGCATCAATATTGAAAAACTGATAGCGACAATAAAATGGCCGTTACCGAAATCCCCCAAATCTACATTTTCATAAGAATATCTCCAATGAAAATATAATATAAAATATGAAAATAGCGCCATCTCTGGAGCGCTGCTGATATTTATGAACCGTTCCGATTTTGCAATTTTATGGAATTCTTGAAATGTTTTAGTTTTTGTTCTATTTCTGTTATCTGTCCTTCCGATATAATTTTTACAGTACGCTTTAGTCAGAGGTTTTAGTGGGGGTTATAGATTCTGTATCTTTTTCGATATCTTTATGGAATTATACTCAAGTTTAAGGTTTTTTTTTTTTATTTTAATAATGTCACAATAAGTGATCACGTTTAAGGGGGGTTTTTTTTTAAATAGTAACATGATGATTGGGTGAATAATTCTAAAGAGCCGCCACTGTTTGGAAGACGATTATTTGATATGTAAATTTAATTATTTACTTTCAGTTTTAAATCCAAAGCAAATACAATTAACAAATTGTTGATATATTTATATTATCGAAAGTGACAATTCAACACAAACCAAAATATTTTCTGGACCTTTGACTTACTCGCCCGCTTTTTTTGTAAATTTGTAATTAGGAACTATATAGTTCTCATTTTCCGGTCGCCGATCTTTTTAACTATAAAATTGTGCGAGAGTCAAAAATTTAAAATAAAACTAAAAATGTATTATTGTAATTTAATTTATTGATCTCAACAACATAACATAGATTTTTGATTAGTTCTTAATTATTAGAGTAATTAAAAAAAAAAAAAAATCACACTAATAATAATAGTTTTTCATCGATAACTCTCTAGCTTAGTATCTACAACACGTTCATATACAAATAACATACATCTATAGTCCCATCATTTCACACGTAGGTACGGAACTACCCTATTTATGTACAATCAATATTACAATTTCTCATTGGTTTTTTTCTGTTAATTTAAAGCAAATATATTACTCACATTTACATTTTACAATTTACGTTTACCAATCGTTTAGTAGTAGCTAACGGCGGTGTACTGTTCATATGTACCCCATAAACGAAATATGAAAAATAATAATCTATATGTAGAAAAAACTGCACTTTTGTTTTCAAAGAAAATATTGAAAAATTTAATTTCAATTCATCGATATATGGATGTATGTATGTATGTATGTACAACGTACATAAAAATTATTTTTCATTTTCCAACGTGTATTTTTCCATTTGATACATATCCCCAAGCAAACGGGCTATAGGCACGCTACCAATTGTTTCCTTGAAAAATAACGATTCAATGGTTGATTGACGTATCGATCGTAGCGATGGCAACAGCAACAGTAAACGTCCGAATCGTGTTGGTTGTCGTGGATATCTTAGACGAACATGATCGGACAGTATACACTGAGCTTGATCCTGTAACATTTCAACCGGTTGAACATCGCACAGTGATGGGGTTTCCGGTGAAAATAGTATAACCGCTTTCATGCATCCCACTTCACTGCCATCTGGGGAAATTTGTCGAAATCTACAGAGAATTTCTTGTATAGTTTTCATTTCGCTGGTAGTTAAGGCGTCTTGAGGTACTCGTTCACGTACCGGTGTACTATCGAGTAGTGTACCAAGATCCCATGGTACAGCCCATTGAGATAGATTTAGTAAAAATAATTCTTTCCATGATTCCTTTTTTTTTGAGGAAGCATTGAAAAAAAAATGGAAAATTCTACATTATGTGTGTGAACTACCAAATAGGAATTAAATATTTTCAAACCACAACATTTCACCCACAAACAAACAAAACAAAACAACAACAACAACAAAAGAATTAAACAAAGACATTGGAAATACCTGCAACAGAAGCTGTTGATCATTTTTTGACAATGTCTGAAATGGAACAAGGCACCGTACCCAACGAACAGCCATAAATAATAATCGGGCTGTCGTTTCCTGCAGAACTTCCCACGTAGGCAATCTCACCTCTAAAGCAGCCGCAGCACTACTATGTGACAACGGTGGAAATATCATAGAATTGTGAACTTGATACTGGATAAATTCCTTCAAATGAATGAAAAAGATCTATTTAGTTGTTTTAAGATCATCCATTAGAGAAATCAAATTTACTTGACATTTATCAGGATTCATTAAAATATCCATTAGTCCATTATGATGAGGTCCATTTAAATTGGCATATCGTTTGGTTTCATTATTGTCGGCCACACCATTGCTGCATACGGCTGGCGGTGGTGTTATCGATACACTATCAACGACTAACGGCGGACTGGCCATACCTTCTGATGACGGTTCAATGCTGGATCCACTTTTGATTGTTTGCGTTGGCGATGGTGAATGGTGATAGTGCGTTTTATATAAATCACTTTGATTGGGAAATTCAAATGCGGACATTTTATTGTGATCCAGTCTTTGGGTTGGTGGTAAATGATGATTGTGATGGACGATCGGCGCAAAAGGCATCGGTTGCGGATGATGAATGGGCGTTGTATGATGAAAGCTTGGATGATGATGTTGATGGGATGCCTGAAGGTGTGGTGCATAGGCTGAAACGCTTGTAAATGACATTTGTAAATGGGGTTGATGATGGTGTTGCGAGACGTTTGGATGCAGCGAAGAGTGAAGTTTTGGTTTTCTTGGTCCTCGTTCATGTTGTACAGCTAGAAAATAAGAAAATTGTGTTGAGGGCACAATGAGAAGAGGACATACTAAATACTCTGTATGCAAACATTAGAAAACAAATGCGATTTAAAATCACCCCACGACCCCACTTTAGCTCTCATGTTTAGGTGATTTATGCAACGAGATGACAGACTGACATGACACTATCGAACCAAAGGATTAGCATATATGGAACGGAGAGCTGAAGTTTCGCACAACAGCTTATAGATGAGGACATTATAGCTTACACAGCCAAACATTGAACATTTGAATTATTTAACATGAAACACATACTCACACACATCATACATTTTATGTACGCGATTTTAAAGGGTCGAGCTTTATTTAAATCTATTATTTATGATGAATAGATGTAGGTACATACTCCCTCCCTATTCATACCTTCATGCATTTGTATATGTATGCAATCCTTTTTGAAGATCCCTTTTCATATAAAGCTCTATATATATATGGCTGGCGGTTGTGACAATAAAATTAGACGTGACAATGCATTTACATTAAATATGTGTGAATGTAGGTGTTGTATCCCATCCATCAGATCGGTATAAGGGTACCTACTACATAATGATATTAAATGGAAAATGGAAAAGCTGCAAAGTTTCGCACATTACACAATTAATGAGGTGGTTACTATCTGGTGTAACGCCGAATCACATTTTTGGGATCATTGCCTCTGGCAACTTTATGTCCCTTGTCGACCTATGTGTATTATATATGTACCTAACCTATGAATTATACAATTATAGTGTCCAGCCCATATTTTAAATTTTATAGGGCATTTAAAGACATTCAATGCGTATGGGTTGGGTAATTTTAACGGTACCTAAACGATTCAAAAGATATTAACAACATATATGGTGGTTAGACCACTTATCCCAAAATAGGGCTGATCATAACTAATTTTCATCTTATTTAGATGGTCATCTGCTGGTCTCACAGCTTATAGAGCGAACTACGTTTCTTCATTTAAAGCTGTCTACAGGTACTCATATTTGTAGATAATTCACTTAATATATCGTCTATGTAGAACAAAAACTCACTATCTACACTTTTGTCGAAAACTCGTTTTTTACATTTTCATATGTAATTTTTTTATTACTAACTAAGAAAAATCAAATTTTAAATTAATTATCTCATTGGCTGCAATGTTATGTGTACAAAAAGCCTCATAACTCGAAAACATTAAAATTTAGATAGTGAGTTTTTCTTCTACATAGACGATATGTTCAAAAATAGACAAAAAATGTCTTTAGTAATAGTTTAATATAAAAGTGACGTAAAGATCATTTCAGCTCAGTTATCCTGGCGTACCTATCTGTCCATCGTACAAAATAAACAAATTAAAAATGTTGTACTAAACAAGGCGCATTCATAACATTTCAATATGTCACCAATGGAACAGATCAATGTTGCCGCCAAGGACAACCGTTTGGATGGTGGATTATCTTTGGATCTACAGTTTTTCAGTTACTCACTATCGAGTTATACTCTATAACTAGACTTCTCCAACTTAAGTTCAACGCGACATGTAAATAAGCGTTATACGATTCAAAAACATGACGATTTTTTTATATTGCAAAAGTATCATTTAGGAATGTCATATGTTCCTAGCATAGGGTTGGCAACATTGCACCGATGCTGCCCGGAGAAAAATAATTTTGTTTTGACAAAAATGAGGGGGGGCGGTGTGTGGTTAAAAAATATAGCTATTTTACATTCACAAAATATATTAAAAATTATAAATAAATATTTTTAGCTTTATTTTCTAAAAATATATTTTTTGACATTTCACACACTTTCGACCAACGGTTTCTGGGCCTTTTAATGAATATGAATAAAATGTTTCACAATCCATATCAAAATTAATTCGAATTGTCAGTTCGAACCTAACTTAGTTTAAACGTATTCTATTCCTGTCACTCCTCCAAACGGATTTCATGAAGGAAAAAATGCATTCAACAAACGCATTATTGATAGGGATAGACATAACTTTGGACAGTGGGTTTGGAGAGAATGTATCGCAGTTTAAAAATATAATATAAAAAAGTAGTTTGCATATTGATTAAGAATCGGAGAGAGGAAACCTAAATACAAATGTCAAAAAAATAATGATGAAATTTAGAATATGTTATTTCGTTATTTCTCTCAGACCCGGAGAACTTAATTGTAAATCCGGAGCCCGGAGAATAAATTCCAAACCCGGAGTCTCCGGATTGGCATTCCTATTCTACCATTATTCTATTCTCGGTTACAAATTATAACAAAATACAGTCTCTGCTCACAAAATTAGATACAAAAATAATTATTTGTCAGATTCGATTACAAATGAAATAAAGATCGAATTCAGTTACATTATACAACCCATATAAATACACTGTCAAAAATAAATTTATCAATAAAAACCAATTTTCTATAATAATTTTGGTGAAAATTATATTTAGGTACCTTACACATAAAATATACCTTTTTTTTCATATATTGATTTCTAAGATTGTTTCATGTTTATATGTATGTCATATCTAATCCTACACAACATTAATTTTCTAGCAAATTGATCTCGAATGATCCGAGGGTGAGAATAGCACAAGTTGTGTCATATACATTTTTATTATTTATTGGCTTGATATGTTTCGGTTCGGTTCAGTCAGTTTGAAATACCTATATATATATATACATATATATTGAAACATGTTCACTGTGATATGCTTTTCCTAAACATATCTAACATAGAGGATACATACATACATATATGTATGTACATATAAAACAAAATCCCGAGAAAATGTACATTTATATCAGACGATGTGATGCTAAAAGTGACGATATGACAGAATGTTGTTCAAATTCAAAAGGAAACTTTTGAGGGGATTAATTTGAGATGATGATGATGATGATGATGATGATGGCGTGAGACTGTTTCCATGTGCTATTCCATTTCACATATTATTACCGCACACTTATTCGCTTACCTACTACTTATTATATCGTAAATAGATAAATATTTTACGTTCACGTTGAGCTCAAACAAAACGAATATGTTCGTTATACCATATATGTATGTATGTACATATGTGTAAGTGTATGTACTGTATGTATGTAGGTACGCAGAATATTGTAATAATAATTTGTGTAAACATTTTTGGAAAAGTTGACATATCATCACTGACTGATATACTTCTGAACGCTCTCCTAAAATTATATTCCCCCATCCCATTATCTATTTATTAGAAATATACCTTCTTCTCCTACACTATATACACAACAACCACCCCACACCCCCTTTTACAAAGTTATAGCGATTAAACTTTATAGTACCAAAATGAAAAGCATATACACATCAACGACGAAACGTCTATAAATGTCTACTCTTCATCATATTATATGCAGATTGTATACCACATAAAAGACCACATAACCCTTTCCATATTTTGGGGTAAAAGGGGGAAGTGAAAACTTGCCAGAGAGTATTATGTCTTTGGACTTTTCAGTAAATATTGAAATTGCAAAGTTTGATTGTCACAAGTTTCGAAAATCTTATGCAAAGTTTCATTATTTGTTTATTAGAATGAGTTGGAAAATTGAGTTTGAACAATAAGTCCTGCTTAAAAGTTGAAAGTTCCCTTTATGGGAGTTTAATTTTTGACTATCTCTAATTTTGTTTTTATTTTATCTTGGTAGACATTTTCTTTTTGATATAGTTTTGTGAGGATTGGGAAAATTTACAAAAAAATAATATTGAATTTTTGAGCACTAAACATTGTATTAAAAATTGTTGTTCTTTTTTGAAAATAGAACTGATTAGTGCATGTCAACGTTGAAAACATGGTCCACAGCACGGCCCGGTGTATTTAGAAGGCAATGCTTGATCACGGACGATGGATAAATGCATATTTAAATATTAAGGGACATTACAAACTCTGTACTAAAGTTATAATACCCTTTAATTAACATCATAACGTGTATAGGGGAAGAAGTGAGGGGATTTTGTTTATTTTCAATGCAACAATTTATGTAACAATTTATTAAAATCCGTCTATATCAAATTTCAAATCTTTAGTAACTAAGGCTTAGTTCTTCATGTGTCGAAGAAAACAAAAATCACATACAAATTTAATTGTGGGGCATGTGAAGAGAAGATTTGGGGATAGGAGATTTTGTCCATTTCCAATGCCAGAACTAATATTTTATTGAAATATCAAGTTCTTCAGCCAATTGAAGAGCTGGTTGAGAAAATATTAATTATTGAAAAAAAATTAATGCAAGGCGTAGAAAAAGATAAAGGTAACCCTGCCAAATTTGTTACTAGATTCGGCAACACTAACCTGACTAATATTTCAGCACTAGGATATAGAGTTGGTTAAAAACATCCTCAACTAGTTAATTAAAATTAATACTTAGAATTAATAATTAGAACTTTTTTGCAATAACGAACTAAACGGCTGAGATAGTGACTCGAGTCGGCTCCGACTTTCTTCACTCTCAAGAAGATAGAAAGAAATAGTGAAAGGATGGATGAAGTATTGTCTATTGCTCTTTCCAACAAAAAACTTATCTCTAACGGCGATATACCTACTGTATATATTATGTATATTTAACGACTATGTATTTATACATAAAAATATAAGTACTTATGCTATTAGATATTAGGAGAATTCGTGCCTGATAAATATTGTAATGTATATGTTATAACCACACATGACCAAAGAAGATTAAGTTTCTCTCGGTCACATTAGTAAATTATTACATACTCAGGAATCGTGTCAAACAAACAACTCTAAGCAGCGAACAGAGTTAGATTAGGGGTTAGTTTTTCTATCATATAATATGAAAATCATAAATTATCGATTACCAAAACACATAATTAATTTCTGCAAGACAATATCAAATGATGCGAACATTTTAAATTGATTTTAAATATCAAAGTTTCTAAAGTCTCCCCAAAAAACACAACTCAGCCTCGAAAAAGCCTCTAAATCCTATAAATGCCATTTAGGAGCTGTTTCTATCAATCCCCATTTATTCGTAGCGGTTTTTGGGGGATTTACGCTCAACTTTGCAACATTTTATTTCTGACATTCGTAAAAGACTGAAAAGGCGTTAAAAAGACGTTTTTGAACAAAAGTTTTAAGTAGATGATGGTATGGGGGTGGTTAAATTTATGTAGGTATATATATATATATATATATATATATATATATATATTATAGAGGAGGAGGTAATGGCATGGTGTGACGATATGGTTGGTTGCTTATATTTGAAAATCAATTACATGAAAATATTTTTCTTTTTCTTATTGTTTTTATGTAAACAGCATATTCGTGAAATAGGTCACACCGCAAAACATCGCGCATTTTGCTAAACCAAATAATATACAATACAAGTTTTTGTCGTCCAAACACCACCATCACTACTATGCCAGAACAACCACCATTATCTTCTAGACATCTCTCTAAGCAATTTATTTGAAATTCCGTTGTTGTTGTGTAATATCATACGTGTGAATTTCAACAGACTTTTGCAACCTGGGTGTGCTCTTTGTTCGTGGTTTGAGGTGCTTTTTCCGAGATGAAAAAAAGGCCAAAAAAGCTTGGTGTTTATTACAATCCTCTTTGATATAACAATCAACCCCGTTTGTTGTTGCTCTTAACTTTAAATATGAAAACATAAAAGCGTGTGGAGCTATATAGTAGCAGCCAGCCTTTTATAAATTGAAATGTACATTAAAAACGAATAAATGTTCGAACATACGTATTTATGAACGACTAAAAGAAAAGAATAAAAAATACATTTTAGTAAGGCATAAAAAAGGCAAAGCTCCATCTTTATTTTATTCTTATTATATAGATATTTATAGCAACATAATTGCAAATCTTGATTCATTGGAAGATTTCCATTTCTATTGGTACCTACAATTTTCAAGTGAGTCTACCGCGGTTAACGCTAGCGATCGTTCAATGAACGCTTCGCTTTATAAATGGTACCGTGATTGTCGATCGCCGCGATCAATAATTTTAGTACTAGATTGTTTTAAAAACAGGTATAACAAATAAGTTTAGGAAGTTATACCGTCGGTCTAAAGATTTAAAGAGGCATTCTAGTACATTCTTGGCAAAAACTCGAAACTTAAAACTACAAAATATATAAACACTTGAACCACAAATTCCATAGCGATAAATGAACGCGACAATGACAGTATGACATTTTACAAAAAGCGATCGTTCAATGATCGCTTATCGAAACTAGCAGTACCGAAATCATAAATCGTTAATTGATCGCTAGTGTTAAACGCGGTAGACCGACTGATCTCGAGTAAAACTGACTAATCTAATATTTTCTACCAAATTACTGATTACTGATTACTGACTATTAGTTTATAGTCATCTCCATCAACCAGTGCATGGTTGTGGTAATTTTTTAAATAGTCAGCATTGTTCATAGTAAGGGCCCAGCATTTAATATAGAATACAAAAATAAAACTTAACTAGTCCTACTAAATAATGACGACCATTGTTGTATTTGTATAATGTGTAAAATAGATTAGAAAGTGAAGCCTCTGTCTGGAAGGTTTTGGATTAAACCAAAAAAATATCATATCTACAATTAACAAATTCTGGGTTTGGATCACTGTGAGACGAAATTATTGACATAAATGTTTTATATTATAATAAAAAAACAAACTCTTCTTTACAGTCGTTAAAAATAATCTAATGATGAAAACTAAGTTTTCGAAATCCGTTTTATTTGTTAAATTATTAAAATTTGTGCACATAAAAAGGAGTTTCTTTTTTATTATAACTAATATAGAACATTTATGTTAATCATATGTACATTTACATAAATTGGCAATAGAATAGTAATAATTGAAAAGGCTAGAATTTTATGTGAATGAATGAAAAGCTTCAATTAGAAATTCAAGAAAAATCACACATCTACATATTATATGTACGAATGCATTCATGATCGAAAACCACACAATACTATGGCAATTGTATTTTATTTTAAAAATTTGCGTTCTTTCTTCTTCAAAAAAAACACTTCAAGATTATCTAGAAACTTTTATACAATATGAAAGGAGAAATGTTCCGATTTCTTCTGCAATTAAGACATTCAATTATAATATAAATGAGGTGATGTGTACTGTGTAACCACCTATTTCCACGTATCGCTATAATTTTCATAAGATCCAGTACTAAATCAGTAGTAGATACTAGGCATTAAGTTGTGCTGACTAATAAAGTACTATTTATCTTTGTATGCATGGTAAAAATCGATGATGAAATTAGTCACCATCTCAATTTTAACAAAATATTACTACAATATTTGCTAAACTAAAACGACAGTATTTTAGTTCTAAATAGTACTAAATATTTCGAATATGGCGGTCAAATCACCAATTATCAAGTTCTGTTAGAGACTGGAAATTTCACAGAGATCACATTTTTGATGGACTTAACTATGCAAATTGTGTCTTATTATGTAGAGAGAAAAAAAGAAAATAATTAACAGAGCCATCATAGCATAACATTATACATGCGCACCATTCCATCCATCATATCAATTCCAATTTCACCCTTTTGTAAACCGTATTCCGTTCACAAAGCCAACACAAAAGGTTGTTAAAGAAAACAAAAACAAAATCCACCCTCTCAATGTAACACGATAACACAAGTATTTCTCAGCCGAAGCGGCGTTAAATAATTTATTTTGAAGTACAGGTGATAAGACAACAATTTAAATTTGCAGATTTTAAACCTAATCTCTGTTGGATAATTTCCATTTTGACTTGTTGATGGATTTTGCCATTTTGAATAATGTAATAACTGAGATTTATGTATAGATATATATATATATGTATATTGAAATTGAATATGATTGAAATTTGCTTTATCTATTGTACTACATATCTTACTTACCATCTTTATTCATAGCTGATAGAAAGCACTTTGATAGTCGACAAGCTCTACATTGATTACGATGCGTTTTATCAACGGGACATCTCCCTTTTAGATCACCAGTTGCTTTGCAAGTGTAAATTCTATTTCTATGGATGCTTCGTTTAAAAAATCCCGAACAACCTTGATGGAATTAAATTTGTTTTTTATTTTTTTTTTTTTTTGTTCAATTAATTAGCCGCCGAATCATTAATATTTCTATGTAAATTAATTTTTTACCATCGCAACTATAAATTCCATAGTGTTTTCCTGAACTTCGGTCACCACAAACTTTGCAAGGGATGTCCAATAGTCGATCGCCTATAAAAATAAAGAATTAGAATTTCCTTTTTATTTATATGGATTAATAATAAGACACCAAATATTTGATTTAAATTTTAAAAATGGCCTCCACTTTTGGATTACGTCTGAATTGAATTCGCTTTTGCAATCATCTATTTATTTATTTAGTTCGAAAGCTTAACGCAAAATTCATTAAAACGTTTATACATAAATAGCATTTAAGTCCTTTTAAGATATATTTATATATGAGAAAAAAACAACCCTTCTAATTTCGTTTGGTTTTTTTTTTCGTTGCATACACACATAAAAAAAAGGAAGGGATTCAAATGAAATTAGCAAGGATTAGACACGATACGAAGAGTGTGTATAAATAAAACCGATTTAAGATTTAAATATGAGACACTTGTCAAAATACACATGATTTTTTTTTTCTTTTTTTGGATGAAATGGGGGTCAGCTATCAATCATTTTATATTGGCTGCGAAAATAACATACACTAAGTCAACAAAGACCGATCAAATAGCTCAGTTGAACGAGTGGTTGCCTTTGGAGCGTGAGTGAAACATGGTGTGTTTTTCTCTGGCATGTTGATGTAAATCTGAGGCCGGGTCGTTGGATTGCAACTTAAAAACAGTCTAAATAGTTGCTTAAAAAGAGTGGCGGTGGAATAGCGAGCATTTGCAAGGTTTTCTGAAAAGGAAAGTGCAGCTGTTGTTCCACACAAAAAGAGATTGTCATGTCAATTGAGATAAAATGTTAAACAGAGGTATAGTAAAAACTTGAAATAACTATGACCCAAAAAAGTAGTCTATGCTGGGTGCAATAAGCACCACCACCCTAAGTCAACAAAGAAATAATTTTAGTTTACAGAGGAGTATGTAGATCATCGTGGTACGAAAATTGATTTTATGTGACAAATTTTGAAAAAATTGGCTTAGCAACGTTAGATTATGTTTTCTACCAATTTATCGCATAAAATCAATTTCGGCATCTATATAGTCTATAGTGAGCATTAGCAACAACCTAGACTAGTTTGTTTTGTTTGCTTATCGTTTCGTTTTCAATAGTAACTCGAACATATTCAATAGAAAGTCGAACACATTCAATGTATGTTTTGGGCCAGAACTCAGACAAACCATACAAGACTCACACCGAAAGATATTCATCGAATGTTTTGTTGCTTCTGTAAGGCCTGCCTATCGAATTTTTTGTTTTTAAAGCTTAAAAAACGTTAACGAAAAATAATTACTTAGACTAACTATATATATGTACATTAGAGTGGGTGCATTTTCAATGCATGGACATTTTTTTTTTTTTTTTAAATTCAGAAAGTTGCGGAAGTGAAAAACTTGGGTATGGGTATAAAAAGAATTTATGTGAAATTTAAAACAACAAAAAAATCGTTTAGAAGTCGCGCATTCGGGTCAAAGGTCAAAAATATTCACTTTTTTTACATTTAGGTCTCTAACTTTTAAACCGTTACATTTAAAAAAAACATTATTAAGTAAAAAATTGTAGCTCATAAAATTTCCTTTAAAATAGTATATCATTTTCCTATATTCAAACTTTTGGTATTAGAAGGAATATTTTTGGAAATAAATAAAAATAAATAATTTCTGTCTTTTAATATAAAAATTTAATTTTATTGTCATCTCAAGTGTTACAACTAAACAGACCGATAAGCCGAACTAATATCAAGGAGAAATTGCATTTAGTATTCGCGGGAATCTTATTCTACAAATTTGTCATATAAAATTAATTTCGGCGATTATGCAAACATTACCCACCGGACTATTTCATTTCGTTTGTGCATCGTTTCGTTTTCGACAATAAAGCCGGTAGTAAGTAGGTAACGGCATTTTCCTTAAATTCAAAATGTCTTGTCAATTAAATACTTAAAATTAAAATCCGAACTAATTTTTGATAAGATAGTTGATTTTAACCAATAAATTAAAAAATATAAACGCGAGCGAAACGTGCAAAATTTTATCGATGCCTCAAGATCTATTATAAAAATATTTATAGAAAACCACGTGTTGAAAGATACCATTGACGACTTATCAACTGGCAGCGGCAAAGGAATTAATTAAATCAATTTTAGCCGATTATTTCTATCGTGCCTATTGGCTTTGTATATAATTTTAAATATAAGTAGAAAGTTTTATTAGATAAATTTAACCTAACGCGCAGGTCGATTTAGATTAATTTTTAATTTACTTAATGAATACAGAAACCAAATATGTAGTTTGTTCACTGATGTATTATATCAGAAAATAGGATGTATCAAAGAGAATCAAAGAAGAAAGAACCAGAGGAAAGAACCTTAAGCACAAAAAGTACGATTATTTAGATTATTTGAAAATGGGCGCCATTATCTCTCTTGGCAAATTGTGCATTGTAATTCGAATTTGTTGAAAGTTTTCAGAGATTAAATTCGTTGTTCTCTTTATATTATTTTGGATTAAATTAAAATGGCGAATTTTTCATTTCGCCATACTGCTGCACCCGACGTTGTGTGCGTATTTTATTTCATGGAAGATATACGGTATAATCAGTCCTCTATTCTATTGTCTAAGGCTCTAACGTTTACCAGATGGAAAGTATTTTACTTCCGGTTTATTATTTTGATTGCTGATTAGTTGGTTTTAGAAAAACGACAGTCAACATGAATGAACAGAAAGAAAAATTAATTAAACTTAAGGAAAATAATTTCTATGTTTTTGATTAAGATTTTTAAATAATTGTTGGGAATTGGGATTTCTGTTAAATTTGTTTGCTTAAATTATAAGCGAAAAATTAGTATGAAAAACGACCCCAATGAATAAAAATGTTCGAGGGCAACATTTATAAATTGAAATTAAAGACAATATTTAATCATAGAGACAACAACGTACAAAAGCCAAAAAACACTATTTTATTTACAAATTTGTTTGCAATAGTAGGTATACTCGTATTATAAACTAGTTTTCATTATTTTAACAAGTGTTTGTTAACAACAATCGATCGGCTTTGTTAATCTATGTAGTAAGTATAGCGTTGCCAATCTATAATTTTAAAAACCAGGAAAACAGTGCTGGAGATTGAGAAAAAAAACCAGTAGATGGCCAAACAATATAGTAAAAAAAAAAACATTGTCAAAATGGGATTTGAGTGAAATGCAAAAATTGTATCGCAATGGACGACCGGCCCAATACAATATTTTCAGTTAACTGTTGACGAAAACTGAAGTTTCAGTATAAGAGATATTATTTTAAATGAACTGGGCTAGTTTAGACCCCACCTGATATCACAAGGGTTAAACCAATAAAACAAAAATAATATTCGTTTTTTACATATGGTTAACATTTAAGCCAAAACGAATGAGTCTGAGAATGAACATTTAATTTTCAAATTAAACAAGTAGATTACAATTTTAATAGGAAAAACCAGTAGCCCAGGAGATGACTTCAAAAACTAGTAGATCTCCTGGGAAACCAGTGTTATTGGCAACGCTGGCTAGTAAGTTTAGTAGTTAGGTGTAATGCATAGTTAAGTAAAGAATATAGAAATGATCCCTAAATTAATGATACAAGAACAAATGTCTAAGCAGAATTTGTTTCAATAATCATCATCGAAAATGAAAGCGAAAGTTATAGAAGTTCTAGCTCTAGTACTTCTGTTGTCAAAATAGATGAAATTAGATGATAGAAAGATTTACCATTCGTTCGCTCTAATTTATGGAATCTTAACAATCAATTGTCAAATTTTACAAAATATCACTGAATCTAATTCATTATTCAAATTATTTTATTATAACGTTACCGGAGTCTTTAACTTCTTCAATAAAAATTATCAAATCTTTAGTTTCATCGACGGATAGAACAAGATGGGCTTTTCTCGTTTCTACTCTATCCAAAAATCAGAACGAGATCTCGTTTGTAGTTCATATTAAACATTTTAATATAAGAATAATAAGTTTATTTCGTTTTCAGTTCTTGAACCAGAGCCAGTAGCTATTTTAGGCGCAAATGAAGCACTGACACCGAGAACTAAGAGAATGTCATATGTAGACTCATGAAGAATAATGACAACTTATCATAAATGCATATAAAACATTTAAGAATAGGCAAAAACATAGTGAAGCCAAAAAAAGAGCTCTATCCAGATCTGATAATAATGGAATGCAATTTTGTGTTTGAAATCTGTAGTTTGCCTCAAAATTTATATAAGTCCGATTGTCGACATGTTTCCAATTGTTATATCGAAAATTCTTGATAGTCTGGCATTTTATTTGTATGGTCTTATAAAAAAGGCCTAAATGCAGTTCCGTTGGGCAACATTTCGAATTTGTCATTCGATGACAATCGAGCATTAAATTAAGCAAAAGTTATTTTGACGATCCAGTCAAACTTCAATTGTTCCAGCTATTTATATGCTCGTCGTCGGCGCCCATTTTTTGGTAGAAGTTTTTTAACGGCGGGTCACTTTGATAGACATAAAACCGGTCCTGGGACCAGGATGAAATTTTTAAATCAACATCACAGGTCAAATAGCATATCTACAAAAACTTCTGTCTGAAAAACGATGGGAATAAATTCAAGTGAAAAGAAATGTCCAGAAATTACATAACAAAATCTCAAAATGGTGAAATAAAAAACAAAAACTAAAACCGAACAGAAATTAATTGTTCCGTTGGAAAAGCTACAGATCACGTATTTTATTAAAAATACCTGTTCCCATTCTGCGAAATGGCCTAATATTAAGTGTTGCCACCTTGTAAGTTATTCCTTTGAGGTTTGTTTATAGATTTCTTTTACGTAAGAAAAAAACAATTTCAAAATGAAAATCAAAACCACATAATCACATAAGCGCTTTGTATTATTTGCGCAATAATTACACGTATTTATGTTTGTCTATTAATGATAGGCAATTATCAATGCTCTAGAACAAAATGTATCACACTTCGAAAAATTTTTACTACCCCGATATTATTTATATGGATACAAACTAAATAATACTCCCGGGAATATCACTCGCCGTTCTCGATTAAAGGCTAATTGACGACTCGCAGTCAGCTAGCTAGATAGCTACCTCTGTTGACTTCGGGACACAGTTAACATTTCTACATATTATGTGCGCCACCAAGGTTGCTGACATTTCGCCATTTGGGCGTGGTTTCAATCCCTTTTTCCCGTATATATATATATATATATATCTATAAACTGTCTGCTCTCGTAAGGGATGCCAACTGTACATGTATATGTGAAATATAATAAGGGTGATTTTTTGGGGGCGGAGCACTATTTTACTTACTATTTGATATAGAGAGAAATTCTTTCTATAGTCGAAAGCTATGTTACATAAGCTAAAAAGATGATTTCAATATGGGGGTTTGGGGTTTGGAAATTCAGTCATTTATTAAGTAGAAATTTTAATTTCATTTCCTGTATTGTTTTTGATTTTTGATATTCTAGGATCTAGGGTATATTAAATAGATTTTGTCATAACCTAAAGTACAATTTTCATTATATCGTCTTAATTTGTTTTGTTTTTCTAAAACTTTGCCTAGATTTTTGACAATTTTTATTTATGATTTTATCTGTATCCGTTAGGGTACCTATTTTTGACATAATGTTGTGGATAAAAAAATAAAAACATATTTTTAAAAACAATTCCAAAATATTTAAAAAAAAACCAATTAAGAAAAAATATTAAAAATTGTAATTCCGGTTAATGAGTCAGAAAAATATTTAAGTAGAAGTAGATAAGCTAAATAGCTTAATATTTTAACAAGTGTTCATTGTCAATAATAACTCAATCCAAAAACTGTCGAAAATTCGTTAAGCATCAGTTCGTTTGTATCTTTAAAGACAATCAATCTAAAAATGAAATTTCTTATCGCCATTCTGATCGTTGTGGTTTTACAGGTGATTTTTATTTATTTTTTAATTATTTTGGCACCTACATTAAAATAAACCATTTTTAGGGTGCTTTGGGAGATCCAAAACAATGCATTTATAATGGTGGTCGGTTTTATTGCTAAACGGTAATTAGATCTTTAAAGTTTAGCTAAAAAATTAAATCTTAAGAAAAGTTCAAAATCAATACAAAATAATTGAAAAATGTTCATGAATTTGTTAATTTATTTAATAACTACGTAACGAAAATTGGATATAATAAGTCAATTTAAAAAAAACAAAAAGAAAAAATATTAAAAATTGTAATTCCGGTTAATGAGTCAGAAAAATATTTAAGTAGATTAAGTAGAAAAAATAGTAATAGCTTAATATTTTAACAAGTGTTCAGTGTCAATAATAACTCAATCGTATTGCTGTAAAAGCATCAGTTCGTTTGTATCTTTAAAGACAATCTAAAAATGACATTTCTTATCGCCATTCTGATCGTTGTTGTTTTACAGGTAAGTTTTATTTATTTTTTAATTGTTTAAGCACCTACATTAAAATGAACCATTTTTAGGGTGCTTTTGGAGATCCAAAACAATGCCTTTATTTTGGTGGTCGGGCTTTTTGCTAAACGATAATCAGATCTTTAAAGTTTAGCTAAAAATTAAATGTTAAGAAAAGTTCGAAATCAATACAAAATAATTGAAAAATGTTTATAAATTTTTTTAATTTATTTGATAACTACGTAACTTCCTACATGGAAGTCAATTATTATATTGGATGAGTTCGTGAGGAACAATTCCGATAGAATGTACCTACAGTTTTTTTTTAAGTAATTCTACTGAATTTCCAGTAAAATTCCGCCATCCTCCATAAATTTTATTGGTACTGGAGTTTCAAAATAATTTCCAAAAATAGTACTTTATGAGTTTAATGAATGTGGGAGAACTGCACTTACATACTGATTATTTGTATTCAAATGATACAATTTTCGATAGAAATAGCTTAGTTTATGCGGACACACCGACCAAATGCCTCAGTGGATTGAGTGGTTTCCTTTGGAGCGGGAGGTCTCAGATTCAAGCCAGACTGGGGTTGAAAGAAACAAAAAAAAAACGTTTTTCTCCGATATGTATAATCTATGGCCAAGTGGATTGGATTGCACCTAAAAAGTAGTCTAGAAATTGCATTTTCTTAGAATGACAGTGCTTAAATGGTGTCAAGTAAAATGGCGAGAATTTGTAAGGTTTCCAGGAGAAAACACCACAAGTGCTGCATTTCTACGGACACAAAGAAGATGTCGTCATATTAATGAGATAAATATATATTCAGTGGTAACAAAACGGCACAATTGTGCTAATCGGTAGATGAAGATAGGTCTTGCCACGAAAAGAAGAAGAAGTTATGCGAAGACAATATGCAGAAATTATAAAAATATGTAACTGCTAGCGAAGACAAAGAAATAGTTCTTCTTTCAAATCGAGATGAATATCCAAACGCAGTTTTAGATTAACATCAAAGCAGTATAGTAATATAGGTGTTCCAGAAGCTTCTAGAGGAAATTGTGTGGATCTCGAAGGCTTCACAGTACAGTACAGTACAGTTTCAGCTCATCACGATTAATACTTTTATATGAATCTTACATAATATACATTGTCGAATACTAGAAATCCCGAAAAAATGCTAATAAATCATCATTACACTTCGAACTAACTTACTTACATACATATATCGATTAACCCATCCAATAACAGATTAATAGAGTCATGAATGATTCAGTAGGTATTATACTTACTACTTTACTTTAATGTACATGAATTACACACATCATCATAAATAGGTACCCTCAACTACTCATCTATACTACCACCATTATAAATTTGCTTTTGATTATATTTATGGAACAGAAGTAAAAAAAAAAAAAAAAAAAATTATCCAATCCAATTGCAAAATACAACCCTTAAAACTTTTATATGACATTGTGGAGTTGCCTTTTGCACTCTGGCTGGCATATTATTTTCAAACTGCGGTCACATTAACCAGTCAAAGCACCAGTAAGTCGAGACAAGGGTGCGGTTTTGCATAGACACACCTCTATCTACCCTTAAAATATTTTCCAAATCATAGTGGAAACGATGCTTTTTCACATTTTCCCTTGCTATTTCCTATACTTTTTGTTACATTGTTATACATCTACCATAGAGAAATAATATATTATATCCGAGTGCGGCAACAACAATAAATGGATTTAGGGATGCCCTTACCTATATAATGTTTAAAAGTCTTTTCATCAATTTTCCGTAAAATGAAGGCACTTTTCTCGAACGGTTTTAGTTCAATGTTGTTTCTTTGTATTTAGATTCATTGCCGAAAAGTTAATGTTCAAAATTGTGTGCGGAAATTTGAATTACAAATATGAAGCATTTCCATACATTTTGGGAATATTTTTAATTTGGTCACAAGGGATGCATTCAATAGTGAAAGTCAGTGGCGGATCATGAATTTTTTTATCTTTTTTATAAGTACTTACCATTTTTTTTTTGTAGATTTTTTTCAAATCAGACCAAAACTAAACTTTTTCTACAGCATTCTTTCAAAATTATGAATAATAACCAATCTTCAGCGATTTTCCGGGTTGTAAGTAAATGTTGACAATAGGCTTCAAGCTTCAGGCGTCAGGCTAAAAATTAAAAATTTTGAAAATTAGAATTTTATTTATTTATTTACGATAGAATATCACATTTCATTAAAAATGTCACTTTTTTTGTCACAAATTAATTAAATTCATACGCATAATGCCTATTATTACGGACGGCCATTTTTATACCCGTATGATGTTAATCAGAGGGTATTATAACTTTGGTACGGAGTTTGTAACGCCCCTTAATACTCATCGTAGAAAAAAAATTTCAACACCATTAT
>JANSTT010004360.1:0-30400 GCA_026745375.1 Platyura marginata
GCCACACATACATACACACAATATATATATATATATATATATATATATATATATATACACATAAATGTATATAGCTACTAACCTAGCATCCCCTGGTGTTTTGATTTTCTTTATGAGCACCTCATCCTCCCTATTCCATGCTGTCGTTGAACTCGTTCACAATGTTGCTTGAGGGAATGAAAATGAGAAAAACTTTAAGCATTTACAACTCCTCTTGTGCATAAAAATTACGCAAATACATACAGTCATTGGAAAAAAGTTTTTCTGCAAAGCAAATGAGTAGGGGAGACTGGGAAACTTCACTAATATAAATATATTTAAATTAATAAAATAATGTACGAAATATTGAAAATAAGAATAAATCACATCTCGGCATCCATGCAGTCATAATCGGAAAATTAAAAATTTTCAGGAAAGCAAAGAAAAAAAAAATTTTTTTTAGGATTGTTAAAAAACGTTGGCCAATGAGAATAAAACAGAGAGTGCCTACAAGGGTGTTTTTTATTGTTCAAAAAACCTAGACTAATTCAGGATTAATCATCTCACAAAACAACAATGTATAATTCTACCCTACGTTTTTGTAATGTAAACTTCGTGTTATGAATTATTAAATTGACTCCAAATATTTAGTAGTTCATGAGCTTCATAGTTGAGCAAGCGCAATATGAAATTAGCAATGTTAGTCATATTATTTATTTCACTTTTTAGTATGTCCAACAATTTCAAGGTGTTCATAGGAGTTATTAATATTTTTGAATACTTATATATGTAGGTATAGATGATTGCCTCTAGTGAAGAAAAACGGTGCCTTAGTTAATCTTCTAAAAATGTTCTTTAAAATATTGATTTTGAAAATGTCATTGCTTCCGTCTTCTAAAAATGTTTACGCTTTGTGCCTGATACAAAACAGAATATTATTTTTTTCATTAATGTCTAGGAGGCTTTACTGTATTTTGTTATAGAATTTTTTTGTTTAAACTTTAAATGTTCTCATTCCAAGCACCACTTCAAACAATAGATTTACAGAAAATTTACCTTTTACCTAAATAATACAGGGAAACAATTCAGACCTTTTTCTGCCTCATTGGCGGCAAATTTGTAGTTCTAGTTACAATTACAATAAACATTGCAGAATATCAATTACAAAACTCCAATCCACAATACCCCGGTCTCAAAAGAAAGAAATTGATACTTTTAAATAAGGTAGTACTACACATTTAAGTACAAGTAACTACATACATTTATTATTGTATTGCTTATTGCATAATTCTTAAGAGGTCTATTGAAATTCTTTGATAAAATGCTTTTCCGTTTGTTGTGTATACACAATGTATGTACCTATGTATGGATGTATGGATGTTTTCATTGTTAAAATAAGTGTACCGGGATGTTAAATGGCATTTTCACTTTTTTTTTTTTTATTGTTCACCGACACAAAGATTTGGGCGGCAACACAGCTTTTTTGATTGTATTTTGTATGTTTTTAATGTGCAATTAAAACAAATAATAGTTATCCATCGAACAGTTTTTTTTTTTGTTTTATTATGTTAAAGATGGATTGATACTGCAAAGTCACGATGGTTTCAGACATGAGATCTTGTATAAATGAATTGATTTTATATACAACCGACGGCGTGTGGCCGAAAAATGTCCATCATTTACCGATTTTTAGGTTTTTTTTTTGTTATTTCATAAGTTAAGTAGTCGATTTTAGCTTTTTAATTTTTTACATTCTTTTCACGGTTATGTGGACAATTGAACGATAATTCTATTTATGATTGATTAAAATCAGACACTCCCACAATAAAAATCATAATCAAAACTTAAAACTACTTACAAATAACAAATTATTAAGAACATAACAATTTTCAAATAAACCTTCAAGAAAACGGTCAAGATATTTCTACTCGCTTAATTGGGATTTGTTGATATAAAGGTATTTTATCTAAAAATATTTTTTTTAACCCTCAGCTAATAACGCTAAAATATATTCCATGAATACTAAGGCTGGGTCTAATCGGCTTTACCTCTCCTCACTTTAAAAATTACTTAAATGTGAACCAAACCAGTAACTTACAGAAAACCGTGCTAAAATTGTAATAAACCTGGGTACTTAACAATCAATGATTACTGTTATTGTGAAGTTGTTTGCATTTCATTACGTAATGTGTTAAATGCATTTTTTTTTGTTTTAGGTCGAATCGACCCTAAGACGTTTGTAATCGAGGGTTAAACTATATTTTTCTGAATTTTTTGAAGTCAATTCATTTCCATAGTAAAATCTCTATTTGTCATGGAATATTTTAGTTTGAATTTTTAAGTAGGGGCGCTTAAAATGGTGATATTACTTTTTTAAATAATTAAACCATTAATTAATAATTAATAGAAATATGAATTTAACAATATTACACATATTACACATACATACATACTACAGAAAGAATAATAGAAAACATTTTTATTCTTGTTTTTAATTTTTAATTTCTACAGAGTATATCGTTCTAGTCTAGAGAGAGTTCTATAATCAAAAACAATTTATAGTAAACGGTTAATTGTAAAGCCCTCTTTCAAAAAATTTTTTTTTAAACCTCCTCAAATAAGGGTTCCTCACCTCAGTCGGACAAATTTATCCGATCGAAATAAAATTTGTCAGGGAATTAGTAGTCATCTAGTAGTATCTAGTAGTTCAATATTACATCTAGTAGTTCCTCAGTTTTGGAGATATTAATGTCCGGCTGAGCAGCTGGACACCATCTCCGATCACTAAAATATTTCATAAAGTAGTTTTTTAGTTTCTGAGATATAGTCATTCTAATTATTATGTCCGGCTGGGGTGACCTTCTAGAACCCAAAAGTTAGTAGTCATCAAGTAGTATCTAGTAGTAAAATATTTAATCTAGTAGTTTCCTAGTTTCGGAGATATGGTATTTTTAATTATTATGTCCGGCTGAGGTGATCAACCCCTCAAATAAAGAGTTAAAAGCATATCTTCACATAATGACGATTTTAAATTTCACATTTATCAGCAATTTAAAAAAGGGACCAAGACACTTGTTATTAAAACGGTTTCTTGAATACAATCCCATTGTGTTGGGTTCACTTTTCAATGGAACTATATTTGACAAAAAAAAAACCCTTAAAAAGTCCTTCAAATCTTCTATTGCTATTGAAAAGGCAAACAAAAATTATTATTTTTAATTTGCTAGCTAAAAATATTAACTGACTAATGACTAATTTGCGTTATGCAATCTAAAATTTGGCATTTAACTGAAATCACATATCTCAAATTAGACACCAAATAAACAAAAATACCGTGATGGCAAAAGAAATTAATAATTATCTTTCAGCAATCTTTCACGATGTTTATTAGATTATGTACCTACTCTTATATCTGGTTATAGAACATGCGATATACATTGGCGAATCTGTCTCCCTGGTTTTACTTATAATAGTGTTAATGATATTAGCATTTCTATTTCTGTTGAAATGTTGGCCTAAAACCGATCTTGATAAGTACAATATGAAATGTCTATTGAAAATACGGTGTAGAAGTAGAATACACCCGGTTTTTTTTTTTTTATTTTTATTTTTTTCTATGAGCTATTAATGTAATTGCCATACGATATTATACATACAACAAGACGGTTCTTTAATAACATTAAATAATTGCCGGTTTTGTATTTAGATAAGATCCTATCAACCCGAATAGATTATTTCAATTAGAAATTAAATTTTTGGGAATTCTAATTGACATTGTGTGTGCTCCTAGATTACAGAATTATATGTCGTAAACATATAAAATCATTTATGTATATTGTATACGCACTGAGTGGTAATGGTAATTTAATTTAATTAATTAATTTAAACAACAAAAAAAGCATATAAATTATAATCATAATAAATTTCAAATTTTGATTTTATTTTTCTGTTTGTAATGTTATAATGAACATTAATAAGATTTGTATTTGTTTTTATGGCTAAGTAAGAAGAACGGAGAATGGGAAATATTGCAACTTTTAATAAGTGAATATGCTCATTACTATTGGACAGAGTCAATTAAATGTTATAAATGACTTGTAATTTCGCTCTATTTAAATGAACAAATAAAAATACATATATGCGCCTTAATATGCAAAAGATTTATCATCATCTTCTCTAACATATTTAAATGTTAATTCTAAGTACTACAGTGCCAGCACGCGACACAAGTAAAAGAGGACTCTGTCGTCGCTAAATCGAGCGGAACGGGACACGCGCGCCACACGCGGATACTAACGTTATATATACATATATATATATATATAGATTTTATTTAGGTATACCTACATACATAACTACAAACAAATCAAAGAATACAATAAGAAAAAAAAAAAAAAGAAGAAAAACCGACACAAAATACAGTCTAATAGTTTAGGAAATAAATGTGTGAATTGAATTAACCAGTGATTTATATTTGTTGAATTTCAGGTAAACCGACCCTTGACGATGAAAAAAGAAGGAATTCAAACTAGAAATAGAAAATTATCATCAAAATCAAAGAAAAAGAAAGGTATGGGTGGCTGTTTGCCTATTGGAAGCCATTTGGGAATGGGTGACCTAATGAAACCATTGGATCACACGAAAGCATTTTCGGGCGGCTTTTCAGCCTCAATGGGTAAATATTATTATATTGCCACATTTGTCTCTTTGCTTAAATAAAGTAAAAAAAAAAAAAACAAAAATTTATTTCATTTCTTTCTTAATTACAGGTCAACATGGCCACCTTTCGAGTGGTTTACATCCTGCGCATGCACACATGCACGGTGGGTGGTATGCAAGTGGAATGGGTGCTTTAGGTGCGTCTAGTGGTTTACAAGGTGGTTTCTCGTCAGGGTCGTTAGGTGGTGGTGTAGTGCCTCATTCACAATCATATCATCTGGGAATTAGTTCAATGGTAATTTTTTTGATTTTTTATTATAATTAAATCATGACATTTTATAATCTATTAAAATAATTTTTTTCCTTTTTTTTAATTAATTAAAAATGTTCCCCTATAATTACTCATAGCAGTGAATTTAAAGAAAACAAATTTCTTTTATTTTCAGGGAGCTACATGGCGACCAGACTATACGTGATGGAGCGGAAATAGTTTAAATAACAATTTATTTAATTTTACTTCTCCTAAACTACAAAATATGAACCAAGTACAAAGTATAAATTCATTTTAATTTTCAATATAAAAATATTTCCAATTTACTTATTTAATGATTTTGTATAAATTCTTTATTTATTATGTTGATCATTTCACAAGATGTACACCAACTACTTAATTAACATTAAATTAAAATTTTTACTATACATATATGGAGAAAAAAATGCATTAAATTGTGAAAATTTACTTTGTTTTTCATATACACAATTAAAAACGATCGATCAGCAAGTAAACATGGAAATATTTTTAATCATTTACACGTACTACACAAACAGTTATTTTCTTATTTCCAAACACTATCTCAGTTAACTTCAAGCCATACCAATCGATAAACCACACCTAATATCTAACCCTAAAAAAGAATAAAAAAAAATTGTTCATTTTTCTCCTTTGAGTCAAATATGGTCTCTGCATTGTTAACTAAGGCAGCGTTTTCAAAACATACAATAAAATAAAAGTGAAGTAATATGGAGGAATTTGCACATACAAAAATTTTTAATCTATTAATAAGTTCCTATATGAAAAATGTTTATTGAAATGTGATTTTGTTTATGAGAATAACATAATTTAGAATAAATAGAAATTTATTATTGGCCAAATTTAATTTTTTGTTTTAATATTCATTATAAGATTTTAAAATCAATACAAGTTAAATAAGAAAATAATTACATAAGTAGATATGTATGTACATCAGTTTCATCATGTTTTTCACGACTAACTAGTAGGTCGACTCTAAGCTCTAACCGGATAACAGTTGTTGAAGTAGCTTTAGTTACTATTTTTCTTTATACTTTATGTATATACATACATATAAAGCTTATAAAGCTTTAATTTTTGCATATGCGGGGGGGCGCATCTGTTAAAATATAGATATCGGAAAAGTGAACTGTCAAGAATTTCATTAATTTAAATTCCAAAAACTGTTTTTAGACTTTCAGGTAGTAAGTTATACGTAGGAGGGTGTTCTGTATGTGCTATGCAAAGCTTTAAAGAAGGTGATATGGGACGAAATATTAAGCCGAAAATAACATCTGAAATTTGTTGATTTAGGGCTCATTTGTATACGATTGTTTTTAGGTTACATTGCCGTAACTACAAAAATAAAAGAGATTCGAAAAAATGATATTTTAACGATTTGATTGAATACAATTCTGAATTTTTTATTTCACCAACATTTTTTTTCTTAACTCAATTTTGAGATTTGTATTGAGAATTTTTATTGATAAAGTTTGAAATTGAGGGGGGCAAACTGTTACTGTGGTGTACCACATAAATTATTCATATTTTACGGAAAATAAAAAATCAATATGACAACCAAAAAGTTACACACTCAACCGTTGTAGCGCTGATATCAATTTTATATAATTTCTTCGGATTTAATCATTTATATTAAATTTTGCATAATAATTTATTTATTGTAGAGAAGAAATGAATAAGAATAAAGTTCAAGATAATACAACCCTTAAAGTGCATCAACCGATTTTATATTATTTACATATATTTTAACATTTTAAACTTATTACATCATCATAGTCAGTTAAACTGATTATACGTTTTTTTACTGGTTTATGTTCAGATTCACCATTTTTAAATTGGCGGGTTAATCTCTACATACAGTACAGATATCTACATACATTTGAATAGCATTCGTAGAAATAATAATTCTATAAAATTGTAACAGCATACCACCGATTTTAAAAATATGTAATTTAAAAAAAAAAAATAAAATTGCAAATTGAATTGAAATTTGATACAGAAACTCCTCTAATCAATATATGTATGTGTTAGAATTTGCAAAAACAAAATTTTATATTCCAACTTCTTTTTTAACCTTCTTGAAATTCTAGTAATAGGCAAATTAGAGTAAATCATAACGATTTGATACGAAAGTAAATGACCTTTATTTCTTAACTTCTATGGTACAATGTCACCTGATGACGTAAATTCATATATTCTGCGAGTATGTTCTCTCTTTATTATTTATTATTTTGAGTATACATTTTTGAACAATATTTTCTGACAAAAACAGTCCCAAATAATGTCGAACTGTTCGTGTTCATACCAAAACCAAAATTTTTTATAAACAACTTTGACCGTAGGTATGCTTAAAGTCGTCAGGTTGAGGTTATATCTCTGTTGTGTTTATTGTATACCATGTGATAAAAGCATAAAAATGATACACTTATTAATTAAGTCTTTTTTACTATGATGAGATCATATACATAAGTTGATCGTCTTTTAATAGTAAATATTAATTTAAAAAAATTATACAAAAAAAAAACTGTTTAAAAATCAGAACAAATTTTACAATGGAAAATTTATTCGAGAAACAATAAAATTTATTACGCAACACAAAGTAAATAAATATTTTATCATTTCATAAAATCTAAATGCAAACCTTCAAGTTAAGTAGAAAAAATGCAAAATCCGCACCTTTACTTCACTTGACTTCTGGAAAAGGTATTTTTTTTTTTAATTTTTTATTCAACAAAAGGCAAAAATTTAAATACAATTTTGTAAAACAAAGAATTTAAATTAATTTTTTTTAACTAAAAAAGAACTGATGTATATGATGATTATTTAAGTAATTATATATTCAAAATATAATATAAATTAAAATTTAGAAAAGAGCGCAAAAAACGGTATTGTGTTGAGCAATTAAAACAAACACTATAATAATAATACAATTTGTTGTTTTCAGACAATGAAATATAATTTGAATTCAATCGGTTTTTTTTTGTTGTTGTTGTTGTTGTTGGTTTTGATATTGAAATGAAAATGAAAAATTGGTTCATCCCAAAATCATTTTCATTTTCAATTTGTGTAATTATTGTAAATACATATTTCCTAAATATTGTATATATTGTAAAACACTGCAAATGAACAATTTAGGCTTTTTTTAAAAAATATAATTCTGGAATCTATTCTTTTATTTTAATATTTACTATGCAATGTATTAGTCCAAGGTACATACATACAATATAGCGACCATTATTGTTTAACGTTGAATGATTAATGTCTTTTTTCGTTTTTCTTTATAATTTTTAATAAAATAAACCTTATTACGTGCAATTTATTTTTGTTTTAATAATCAATGTATGTACATATAAAAATAAATATATATTTTTAATATAAAACGGTGTACAATAATTAAAAAAAAAAAACATGTATTATTTAAAATAATTAAAACTTTGTAAATATGGAACAAAAAAAAAGAGAACACAAATCTTATAAATAAAAATAAAAATGATGCCATACACTTAAGTAGTCCCTATTGTTGTAGATATATTGTAAATAATTATTAATTATTAAAAACAAAAAATGTAAACAAAAAAAAAAAATCAACAATTTGCATTGAGATAAAGTATTAATATTAATACAAAAAAAAACAAAAAAAAAATTATTATGTATATGAAATTTGTCTTGATGTGTTGATATAGTATTATTATATTGTAATGCCTTAATGGCGATCACAAAAATAAAAAAAATTATTACAATTGATTTATGTTTTGTTATTTGTTTGATTACATTAATTTTCAGATTTACAAATTCTCTTTATAGGTAGGTATCTGCGAAAAAACGGAACTTTTGAAATTAGGCAACTATAAATTATTTATTAAACATACATCAGTAATGGTATTTTAATCTCGATTTTTTATTCTTAATAATTTTTTTATAATTATTAATCGTCATCATCGTAGGATTATGGAAGAAAATGAAAAAATTAACACTTTTAATTAACTAATACTTTTTGAAGATGAAAGGGTTAACTGAAAATATTCTAAAAGCTACAAACCATTCTCAGAAATTAATTGTAAATGATTTCATAAATCTTTCATTTTTAGAAAACGTTATCAAAGGGTTAGAAAACGTTAACAAAGGGTTAACATTTAAAAATATATCATATTAATGTTCTAAGAACAAAAAGAAAATTTTCCTGAAGAAATTTCGCTAAATTGAAATTTTGTTTGGTTAACTACAATATTTCATGTTAAAAATGTATGGTCCTTAAAGGGTTAACTTTTTAGAAAAATTTTATCTGACAAAAAACGCTGGAAATTTAAGATATTATGAAAATACAAGGTTTCAAGACAACATTTTTAATATTAAGAATGTTAAGAATTGAGCCACTTTTTCAAAAACCGTCAAAAAAATGGTACTCCCAAATTTTTTTTCAATTTCTTCCATCAAAATGACTTAATTTTTTTTTAAATAGTCCCACGCTTATGGACTCAAAAATTTTCACGAGCCGGCAATGTACATGTACAGAGCTTAACATTTGTTTGAATATCAGAATTTTAAATTTTGTCGTCATACTTTCTGGAACTCTCTTGATTATAGGAATTGATAATATTTTGAATTTCAATTAATCTGACTTAATCTGACTACAGAAAAAAAAAGAAAAGAGAATTTACTATGAGGCTATATATGAA
The DNA here is from genome assembly GCA_026745375.1 of Platyura marginata. Classification (NCBI taxonomy): domain Eukaryota; kingdom Metazoa; phylum Arthropoda; class Insecta; order Diptera; family Keroplatidae; genus Platyura; species Platyura marginata. The sequence goes on from JANSTT010004360.1 coordinate 9,625, forward strand.
ATTAATAACTGTAAGTAAATTTGGGATTTGAGCCAAAGGTCATCTTTTGATTACAGACAAGCATTAGCTAAAATAAAATTTATAAAAAAAAAATTGTCGAATTTTTAGAACGTCTTTCTTGCCACTTATTAGAAGTACAACATTATGATGATTTTCTCGAGTTGATTTGATGTCATTTCTAAGATTATCCATAATGTATTTATTATTAGATTTAGTAATTAACTAATTATCTTTTTCCCTATATATTTTAAAGTATGTAGATTCAATTTTGATGGATTAAGATTAAGAAAAGCGCATAATTTCCAAATTTAGAAAATTAATTTGTCTGAATTATTTCTGTGATGCATTATCTTCTATAGTTTACCTTAAATGAAGGTGTAGGTACTAATTTTTTCCCATCTAACTAATTAAATGTATCTACTTGTAAATGTAAATGTAACTAGTCGTTCCCAACTAATGAATTCAGGAAAAACCCTTTTGGAACACCCGACGGCCATTGTGGGAATCAAACCTGTGCCAGCGCGATACAACGAATCCGTACCGTAGATGCTTGACCTCAGACCACTCGGTCACGCTGACTCTTCATTTATTATTTATGTACATTGTACATACAATAAAGTTAATACCTACATAATATACTTTTTACAATTATTCAAGTTGCATTTTTTTATATATGTACAATGTACATAGATCACTGTCAAATTATTATCTATATGTATGGAAGTTATATACCCACCTACAAACATATTTTATATACATACATATGTACTTGTATATATACATACATACATGTGCCTATATAGATTGAATATGTTGTCCACTGTTTATTCAAATTAACTTAATCTAATTACGTTGCATACATTTAAATTTTAAAAAACAATTTTGACTTTGATCAGCAGCACGTTTTAGAAGATTTTTTCCGGGAATCACATTTCAGAGAGAGACACATATTTTAATGAATATTATTTTCTTGAATAATTTTTTACCTGGCCTTATTTCTAAATTTATTATTTATTCATTTGGTTTCACGTGAGCTAGACAAGTTAACTAACGTTTATATTCATTGTTCAAATATTTTCGTTGGAACGAGTGATGCATTTTATGTTGTCTGACATTGACACAAGTTTTTTTTTTTTTTTTCTTTCTTTCGTTTTTTTCTCATTTTTTCTAAACATAATTATAAATGACTAAAGAGGGACACAGTGTACATTTTTGATACAAAATTCTTCTTGTTTTTAAATTAATGTGGAATGATTTAAAGCTGTTAATGATCAGGTTATGTTGTACATATTAATAGCGGTATGCCTACTAATTGTTAAAATATAAATTGGGTACATTGGAGAGAGATTTCTACAAATATTAAAAGTTTTAAATTATTATGAATAAATATGAAATTTGCTATCAAAATTTATATTTTTATGATTTTTGATTATTGTTATGAAATGAAGTTCAGGTATATACAGTACAACTTTTATTTTGGCCTAGATCTACTGATGAAGAGAAATTAAAATTTTATATTTTGATAATAATAACACAAATGATCGACATACATTGTTGTTGTTGTTGTTGTTAATGTAGTATTATCTGACAAATTGCAGTCACTCAAATTTTCCGAAATGTTAGTGAAAAAAAATTATATTGTCATAAGAAGGCACTATTGACCGTAGAGCAACTAAAATACCCTTTTTTCTAGATTTTCAGATTTTTTGAATGAAAAAAGTTTATTTTCCAAATAGCTAATTATGCCACTCTGTTCCTAATTTAAATATTTATTTCAAATTGTTCTACTAAAATATTTTAATTGATATACTCGTATATTGTACAAACAATAATGACCTCCACTCCGATTAGAAGTGTGTCATTGATAATCGAGATAAAATATTAACTCAAATATTTTTTTACTATAACTGACTTTCTCACCATTCTCAGTTCATTTCTTTTCCAAGCTACTATCTAAAATACGAAGTTCATCTATAGAGAAATACTGATCGCATTATTTAATGTGATGATTTTCTCAGTGCGTTGTCAGTTCAATATAATCGGTAATTAAACGTTGTGATTTCTATTTCGTTCTTTAATTTTTGAGGCATTTCTAATGGGACAACTGGTCAGACGTTTATATTAAAAACCGCATTTTTTTCAAGTCTGTGTAATTAATAAATTTACTTTATGATCGGATAAAATTTAATAAAAATAATAAAATAGAAAAAAAAATAGTTTTATAGTAATTAAAATGCTATAATCCTTGAAATATTTGAAAACAATAAACATATGCATGATAAACAAGACAATTTCGTGCTTATAATTGATGAATTGTTAATGTTGCTGTTTTAATTCTAAAAAAAAAAATATGTTAAAGTATGGAAAACGGAAACGGATATGAATAATTTTTATTTTTTTAATTCTAAAATCTAATTTCGAATTGTTATTGTTTCGTTCTACTTAATTATAATGCGATTAAGTATACTTAAAATAATTGATCGTTTTCAACTAATTAATTCGAGGTATAGAAAATGAATTAGGTGCTATGATAGTATAATTTCCAAATGCACACGCTACTCAAGGAAATCAATCAATAGAATGCACAATTATTATCTAATATATGTACAAATACCAATGCCAATATAAAATAAAATAAACATTTTGCCTAACCATTTTTTTTTTTAATTTCAATATTTCCAAATATCCATGCACGTAGGTATACATTTAATCCGGGATTAAAATTTTGACTCGTAAGTTCAAACCAATTTTTAGCTTTGATTGACAATCGGAAATAACAATTGAAATCGTTACAATATATGTAGGTATACGAATAAGGTACGTTTGAGTGATTTGATTTTTTTCTTTTCAAACTATACAATTTTGAATTATTCAGGTAACAGATTATCTGAATTATAGAAAAACCACATTTTTATAATTACTTTGAATTTTTAGGCAAAAATGTATTATGCAATAGATCCTGTTAAGTCTATAATTTCAAAACTACTATACACAAAAATTGTCTATAAGTACAGTCGTGTACGAAATAATAGTGGCAAAGCACATTGTTTTATGTAACTCAAATTTTTTTAAGAAGTTTTCTTAATAACAACGAGACATATACATATGACTGGCACAGCCCCTCATCTACTATCACTCCTAATAGTAATATTACTATCACATATTTTATAATTACAGTAACTAAATCACAAATTAGAAATAGCCAATAAGATTTGCAAAAAATTTATTTAAAAATTAAAAAAAATAGATCACCATAATATAGTATATAGAAATCCCCACCTCCTTACCAAGAACTGTGGGAAAATATAGTTTTTATTACCAATTCAGTTGTTACAGATCAGAACAAGAGCGATTGATCATATTTTCTAAGTATTAAATATGAGTTCGGTTTTTATGGAAAAATATTATTAAGAATTTACCAAAATGTTCTGATCAGTAGACAGTAGTCCATGATCATTACTGTGAATTACTGTGAAAATTGCTGGATCAGAAACAACCTCCATTGAGACCGGCTTTTCATTTAAAATGAGTTGATCGCTTGATTGTGTAATGTTGACAGATTTTTAGAATATTCATGACGATACAAACAAGTTTCTATTAAAAAAATGAAAAGAAAAAAAATGTCCTAACATAAACCTCTACATATACAGCTTAAGCAAACATTTAATCGTCTATGTATGTATATATTCCATAAACTTTAACTTTATCATCCGTGTCATTTGCTCTAATAGACAATATTGCGAAAATAAATTTAATTTTTGAGACAATTTTACGCCTCACCGAATGATTATAAACACGGAATTGATCAGCAAATATAGGGATTTCGATTTCATTCATATTTCTACTCGTAGATATAAGAATATGAGCATAGAGCAGAGAGCATTCAGATTCAACCCTTGTATATACATATATATACCTATATACGGTTCCAAGTTATAAGCCAAACAAATGAATTAAATCTGATCGGGAAAATTATTACAAGCAAATCGTAAAGGGTCAGTGTGTTAGATAACCTTTTCTGGGATAACAATTTTATTGGTTTTGATGTCGCATAAATCCCTTATAGATGAATAGGTTTTTGTTTAAAAAGGTTTTGTTTGTTTTAAGCTTTATATTTTCTTTTCGTATATAATATTGATGCGGCATAAGGAAAAACTGTTTTCTAGATAACTGAACATGTTATGATATCCATTCAATAAGTCGTTAAGGAAAGCAATAATGTTTGAATGAGTGGGTTAGTTGAGAGTGGTCGAGATTAACCATATAAATTTATATTAGAAATACTATCCTCGAAATGGGTTATTTAAAAAGAAAATTTTATAAAAGTAAATTGGAAAGATTTAAATCTCTCTATTCATGACTTATACTGACTAAGTGGCTCAAAGTGTTTTTATCAAGTAAATGGTGGTTGAAGTGAAGCCGGATGGTTTGGATTTCACTTGAAGTTGTTTAGGTCTAATAAGTATTATCTCGATCGGGTCAGGAAAAACATGATAATGATGTTCATCAATGAGTTAATAGCGATTTAAAGAAATAAAAAAAAAATGTATAACAAAACAAACGACGATCTTCAATTTTCAAAATTATTCACTTAAAATCGTTCTTCCAAGATTGCATTTAGTCTTTAGTCCTCTTTATACCCGTATGATATTAATCAAGGGTATTATAACTTCGGTACGGAGTTTGTAACGCCCCTTAATACTCATCGTAGAAAAAAAATTTTAACACTATTGTCTTTCTCGTGAAATTCTAAGTCGAAATATGCATGTCCGTCCGTCCGTCCGTCTGTCCGTGATCAAGATTCCGACCAAACGGCTGAAGCTAGAAAGCTGAAATTGACAGTTTATTATGTAGTCCTAGGGTAAGATCTCTATTGTTTTTGGAGCAAATCGGACAAAAAATAGAGGAGGCTGTGGTACAGTGTGCACCTAATTTTGATATGAACCATTCATTTACTCGAAAGGTAGTCGAAATGTAGAAAAAATAAATATGACAACAATTATAGAAAATGCAAAAATGAAGATTTCTTTCAGAGACCAAAAAGTTGTACGACCTAGCGTTATGGCATTGCAATCAATTTCATTGAATTTCTAGGCTTTTTAATGATTTACTCGAAAAATGTTTGGATTACGGAAAAAATGAATATGACAAAAATAATAGAGAATAAAAAAATGAAGATTTCATTCATAGACTAAAAAGTTCCACGAAATACCGTTATGATGGTGCAATCAATTTTATGTCATTTTTAGGGTTTTTACTTACCCAATTATACCGACAAAATAGACACAGACAAATTTGTAAATAATACACAAATACTCATACGGGTATATTATAATCGGCGTAGCCAATTTTTCCTTCTTTACTGGTTTTCTATATACTTACCTATATACTGCCTTATGGATGAAAAACATTTTAATAATTCCTTTTCAGATTCAGAACACTTCGCATTCCATTCTATTGTATTACACATTAAAGTTAGTAAAATTTATCTTATAAATGTTAGTAAGAAAAATTTTGAAAATTTTATTCAACAAAAGCTTTTCTGAATAAATTTTCGGTAGGTAAACAAACAAAAAATTGTATTACATTAAATAGGTAATATAAAACAATTTGTCCAGTCTCCTTTATATAGAAAATTTAAACTATCTTTTTGTTCGTGTTTATTTCCTTTTCTTTAAATATCTATCTACAAAAAAAAAGATTCCCATTCACCTGTTTAAGGTGAAACATAAAGTATTGTATGTATAATAATTTGGTGTTTTGACGTGTGCCAGAAAAAAAAACTTAAATTATTATTTAAATACATGATTATTCTTGAGTTTAGGAAATTTATAACTACAAAAAATATTTCACCTGTTCATCGTTTATTTTTAATACTCAGAATATTTCTTATATTATATATATACATATGTACTTCCTATCCGTTATATAAATATTAGCGATTATATAAATTAAAGTGTAGGTATTTGACAATAAATGTTTAATAAGAAAGTCCAATTTTTGGGATAATACATGAATTACTTTTCCTAACAATATATCCTTTTTTTCGATTAAATTAAGCTTTTACGTTTCGGGAATAATTCAATATGAATATATAAAAAAATATTAACAAATTGCACGCATAAAACAGTTAATTTTATAATAAATTATATAAAAGCTGTAATGTAATTTTCTTGACCAAATATACATTATAATACGATAATGAGATCATTAAAAATACCGCCGCGACGTTTTCGATCAAAAGACAGGTGAAAATGTACCTGTGCACACTGCAGACACAGTATGCAATAGTTGATCCTTAAGCATATTATAAAATTTTAATAATTGTTGGATCGTGCTGAGTACAAGGAGAACCATTATATGTATTCCTTTATAATACTATGTACATATTTATTATTTTATCCTTTTTAAGTTCAACATAATATATTTAAAGAGTCTTGCACCTTGCATCACGGATGACCCGTTATTAAAGGTATACTCGTAGCTTATTTAAACATCAAAAAAAGACTACCTTATGTAAAATATTTTGTGTTTTTGTTTACGCGAGTGTTGAAAGATAACCGCCAAATATAAATATGGCTTAGTCATTTTCATCTCTATACGCAGACTGAGCCCTTATCCCAATTAAAGATTTTCCCTAAATAAATAGATAATTATTTTTATTTTTTATTTTATTAAAAATAATAAATTTCTTGAATAAAAAAAAACACGAATCTATTTTCTTTGTGTTATGAATTGTGGATATATCATCATAAAGCTTATTTTAAAATTATTATTATCTGTCAATGAACGAATGATCAGTTTTATATAAAATGTACTTATCCGTCTGACGTGTTGTGTATGAACATCATTAAAAATGCCGGACCTTATTTCACAGTAGATTTGACAATATTATACGTTCTGTTTCTCTAACGTAAATTCAAAAGATTTATTGCACAATATATAACAGTATTAAGGGATTTGGAATCTAATTTATTTCGTTATTCGGATAAAATGAAAAATATATTTTTATTTTATAAGTTTTGTATCCTTTTAAATAAAAATGTCCTAAAATAAAACAATGGATGTAGAAAATGATAACAAAAAAATTAATTTACTATTATGTATCCGTCAATTTTATCATTGAGATATATTAAATATTAAGTAAAATTATTAGGAACGTGCTATACAATTCTACATATAAAAGGTTGTTTTTTTATATATGTACGAGTATGTAAAAGCTTACCCATAAATTCCATTATCCTGTATGTATTTTACATATGTAGAACAATTTCAAAAACATCAAAAGTCCCTTAACACGTGTAGTTCTAGAAAACATTTTTTTAGTTTCAATTTAAATGGGTATAAATCGTTTTTATACGCTTAGTTCTTAGTACTACACTAATATGTATTTTACTATAATTACACACATATAACTACTAAAACAACCGGGTGTCCCATTAATACTTCGATAATTAGTTGCTAGTTCAATGACTGATAACTCTCACAATATTATTATTAAAATTTGTCAACCTTTGATGTAGATGTAGATTGTAGATCCACGATAGTGTTTTTGTCCATAAATGGCCAATTGGGCATCTCTCACTAACACACATAAATACAATTTTGATTAACGTCAGACTTAACGGCATTTTTAGACAATAGCTAGACTTTTTGTGTTTTTTTTGTTTTTAATTAAGCACACATTTTGTACCGATTTTGATTATTCAATTTGAAAAAAAGCATTAAATATTGTTTAATGGAATATAAATTATTTCAAGGGCAATTAATTCGTTGGTTTTTCGTTTTAAAATTGTAGATATGTATGTGAGTATATCCCGTATACATACGTTCGTACATACATAAGTTTATGGTTCGTTTTCGACGTTAACCCTAATTAACCCAGGATGTGACTCTGAGTCACATTTTATTTTGGAAAATTTGCAATTCTTTTATAATAATAAATAGTATATAGAAATAGTTTCCTTTGACATAGATTTACGTAAATTTCTCACTAAGCGAGATATCGTGATTTTTTGTTTATCACTAAAATAACGTAGGTTGATTAAGGTTAAATGAAAAATCTCTAAACATTAATCAATAAACAGAGGAATAATGCCTAATAATAAAAATTTCGATTAGGTAAATCCAATACAAAAAGAAAAAATATTTTAAAATTTGAAGAAAATAATAACAAAAATGTTTAAAGAAATTATTTTCCTTACATTAATTGTCGTTTTAAATCTAGTTAAAAAAATAGTATACTTAGTACACCCCAATTCTGTTTTTACAAAGAAAGACATGGAGTGTATATAAAAAAGGGGATTGGTTTCATATATCGTTTAAACCTAAAAAAACAAAAATAAAAGGATTCATTCAAACATTTTTACTAGGAGTTTTTTACTGTCGATAGAGTGATACATTTCTTGATTAAATATTGCGCAAAAAGCTAAGAGCTAACTTTTTGTATTAAAACTCTAATGTTTCTTTTACTGCGCTAAATATATCTAGAAAAATACGGTTAATGGAAATATTTTTCCTTAAAATTTAAATCGAACTGCTTTTTTAACCGTGCTATTTCGAATGAAATCGTGTAAAAACGGAATTGGATTTATTTTTCTACAAAACTGTGTTATTTCAAAATCGTGTAAAAACACAATTGGGTGTACTATTTGATTTTGAATGATTACGCACAATTGTACATTTTATTAGTTGGTATACTTAGGGTATATTTCTTCTAAAATCTTAATAATTTCTTAAAAATAATATTAAACCTCTAACAATTTTAAAGTACCTACATACCTATGCAAAAATAATTCCAATAAAAACGCATTTGTCTTTTGCCAAAAGAAAAAAAAAAAAAAAAAAAGATGAACATCGAATGGTCATACATTAAACATAAAATAATATTCTGCTAATATTTCTTCGCCCTATCTGTTGTCCCAATCGGGATGTCATACCTATATATTTATAATTCTTTTGTTTATACAAATAAACCCACAGAAAACAAAAGAAAAACAAAATATTAGCCCATCTGGTTCTGGACTCGTGGTTCTTCTGATATTTTTCTTTCTATCGTGTTATGTTTTGTGCACGCGGATTACCTTTTTGTTTCTTAAAAAAAAATAAATATTTATTTGCAAATATGTAATGTGTCCTCGTTGAGTCTTCTTTTCAGTCACGAGTTTTTGTTTCACGTACAATTTTCTGCAAAAGGCCAAGTTCGACAAACAATTTAGAAAATTAGTAAAATATTTTCGAAAAGGATGTCTCGTAAATAATATCAGTATTTATGTAGGTGTAGTGTTGGATGAGAAAAAAATCTTTTAACACTATAGGTTAGTTGATAAGAACAATTTTTCTGTTGAATCAGGAATCAGGATATTATATAGTTTCTTCTTCTTCTTAAACAAAAAAAAACATAAGTATTTACATATGTATTCATAAAATTATTGCAATGTGACTGAAAACAAATGAATATCTATACATTATCAGGAATGTTCATCGCCGTTCATATTATTTGTTCCTATTACATTGTTGTTGTTTGGTTGCTTTTGATATTGTTCGATGGACCCCAAGCAGTCTGGCATAATTTCCAAAGAAAATGTTATAACTTTGTTTTTTTTTTGGTTCTATGCTATACATTGGTATGTGCTTATGTAGTTATGTATATAAAGAAAGTTAAATATTATAGTGTAGGTATTTGTATAAAGCTTGAGTATACATACCTACACCTATTGAAATAAATTTATACTTTTTATATATCTGCTACTTCTACTATCAGCAATTATATTTTTCCTCTTCAACATTCCGTTTCGAAAAATTATTATTATTACAAATAAGGAAAACCAAAGATTATATTAAGAATTACCTAGTTATTTTACTATATATGTATATATACAAATTCGCGAAAATCCTTCTATTAATATTGTCGTCCATTTACGTAAATCTAACAATGAGACGCTATATACATAACCATAAGTTTTTCTATTGGGTGTAATTTGCGAATTAGCGCTGCCCCAGATATCATTAATATTTATTGTGCAGAAATATTCGATTTCTGTACACGTTCACCAAGTTCACGGACTCCACGGTGAATGGGTGCGTTATCTTTTGCTGATGATTTTGACAACGCCTTTGACATTGTTGTTTACGAAATTACGTTCGTTCTAAAAGGTTGTGACAATGCTCAATCGTAAAATCGTTTTTCATCTGTCTCAGTATTTTGATGGATACACTATCAGAGCAATTATATCAAGTAATTATCATTAGTTAGTTGTTGTTTGTAAATAGGACGATGAAATAAATAGCCATTTTATTAAGGACAGTCTTTGATTATGATGGTCATTTGAATTTTTTTTTTTTCAAATTAACCAGAGCATTGCGTAACTATTATTAAATTAAACAATAAACTATTTCGATTATAAAACTTTATTGCAAAAAAAAAAAAATAACATCGACACAGCTTTCTAATTACCGTTTAAACAAAATCTGAGAGATTAAAATCTTCGGGCATCCTGTATAAATATTGATAATTGTTCAATTGGACAAAATTATTGGAAAAAAGACCTTGTTTAAAAAAAAAACTATCTATTGAAATAAAAAGAGATGACATAATACTGCCCTGTGTATCTATAACAAATTAAATGTTGTTAAAAAATTATGATCTAAAAATCTATGTATGTATAACAACTTTTTTGATTGACATAAATTAAAGCGATTATTTTTATATCATTTTAAAAAGCATCTATGCTAATATTACACTTTATATTTATATATTGTACCATAATCATGGCATTGTTTTTTCGCTTTGTAGGTACCACCTGAAGTGTACTACAAAACGTAATTGATTATAAGCCATCAGTAAATAACATATAAATACTTATATATACATATATATACATACATACATATATAGATTCAGTTAAAAATTAACTTTTAAACTTTACCTATGTTTACTTTAAAAGCATTACATATTATTATAACTATATTTGCCTGAATTGGATACGTTCACATTTAACTAATAAACTAATTTCACTTAAACCACCTACGACTGTACATAAAAAAATATAATACACTAAAAACTAAACAGCGAACCAAAAAATGCGTGTGATAAAAATCGTTGATTTGAAGATAAGTAATTCATATTTGTGGTTGTATTCTAGTATGTACTTGTACATGTATATTGTACGGAATTTTATATCATTATAAAATCGAATAGAATAAACGTAAAATCTGAAGTTTTAATTCTGAACGCAAACGTCGTCACATATCGAAAAGTCGAAATATGTAACCGCGCTGCAACTGTTTGCGCTTGTGTATATGTGACATGCGCGATCGCTAAAATAGATTCCTATTGTAACATTTATGTACATATGTATGTATGTTATAAAAATTGAGATAAAATCTAAATAATTACTTCCATTTTTATCAAATTTCTTCCTCATATCACTTTTCAACGTTACTGAAGGTATCATAAGACGAAAGTCGATAAAATGACAATTCAGCTCATATTCAGCATCCTATTTGTTGACTACGTTCAACTTAAAAATTACAAACACAATGCCAAATTTATATACTATACGTTTTATTTATTCACTTTTCGACTTTTCAATATGTGACAGCGTTTGGGTTCAGAATTTAACTCCTGATTTGCACTTTCAACGAACATAAACTTAAGTGGGAATCATTACTTGTTTTCACTGTGAACATCACCACGTAAAACCATTGCATAAAGAAGTAAAGAGTGATAGGAATATTAAGTTCGTCTTTACGTTCACTTTTGTTTTTAAATCCTTAATGCACCTTTAGTGAACATGAAGAAAAGCATAAACACACATAAAACGCCAAGTGAAAGATATCAGAATTACGAAGAAATAGTTCAACTTTTCGTAAAAAATTTTAATTTCTATATTATTTTCTTGTTATTATATTGTTGTTTTCCAAATGTATACCATTAACTAAAGCAAATGTCAATATTTCCGTAATTATTATAATTTTATTTTATTATACAAATTTTATTTTTAGGTATTAACTGGGATCGATGTAAGGTAAGGTTATTGCAAATATCATTAATATTATTTAATTGTTGATGAAATAAAAAAAAAAATTAATAAAATGATGAAATACAAGAATACCACTCTTTTGACCGACAAACATTATTCTTTTTGGCGCACATATGTTTGATCTAATTATTTTTGTTTCGAATTGTTGAACAAGAAAATTTCAATATTCCCTGTAATTATAATGAGCCCATTATGTATTAAAAACACGTTATAATGATCTTGCACTTTATGGGTTTAAGTAAGTTATAAATTTGGTTACATAGAAAGGCCATAAAAATCTTTATTTAAATAAAAAACAAGTATATATTAAAAAAAAATCGTTTTTGTTTCATGTGTATGAAGGACGGCCCCCTTAAGAAACCGTAGTGCATTGGCCACTAGTTGAACCCATTGGACATTCCTTTTTAAATTGCTGTATTAAATGGAAATAAGTGATTTCACAAGGTTCATTCATTTGATAAATGAAAAACGAAATTTTTCAAAAATAAATGTAACGAGGGAAAGAATGGGGGGGGGGGTAAGGGGATTTGGCCCATTATAATTACCCGAACTTATATTTAACGAAAACCCATCAATTTTTTAGCAAAAATGAAGTGTTACAAGACTAAATGTAGCTTGTAGCATCTAGGCACAGTACTTTTCATACAAGGGCTGGCAGGGAAAATACTCTACAATTTAAGGACATTAATTTATATCAACATATTTATATCCGTATACGGTTATCAAAAATCTTAACTACATACATATTTCTAAAGGCAGTAAGTTTAGGAATAAACGACAAATAAATCCAAAATATACATTTTAAGATGGGTTAATTTTTCCGACTTTTAGTCTAAGTTATACTCGTATATAAAAATGATTCCGCTAGACTGTTAAATTAAGCCAAATCTTTTTTCTCCGATTGCTTTTTTTTTTCTTCATTAAAAAGGAAACAATAAAAAAGTAACTAAACAAGTTAATTGTTATAGTTCTCATTGCTCAGCAATATTTTAATGAAATATATTGTTAAACAATAGCTCCAGTTTGGTTCCATTTCCGGAATTCATAAATTTGTTCAAATACGCACCCATTGCAAATAAAATAAGATTTAAAAGATAAGAATTGTTGAGCTAATGCAATTACGTATAAAACTGCTACATTATTTGCATCGTACAAAAGTTAGTGTAGAAATTAAAATTATACATAAATGCAATTCAATATGTATTTGTATAGGTATTATTATTATGTACAATTGTACTACGGTATATACAATACATATGCATATTTTACACATGTTATTTGTTCATCGTTCATCGTTATAAATTAAGGTAGTTTTTTTTTATATTTATATTTTATTTTTTTTTCTTTTTAGTATTCGAGTAAAACTATTTTGTTTCACCAATTAATTTATATCCGTAATGTACTTTTTATTATATTACAATAGTATAATAAAAAGGAAGTTAGAAGAAGTTGACTGCTAGGTACTTTCTTGCCATAATTCTAAATAAAAAAAAAACAGTTCGACAACAACTGTTTGGCAGCAACTGATTTGAAGTGAAAACGAAAAATTTAATTCGACATCGTGTTCTACATCTTTCATTTCGTTTTTTGGTATAAAACAAAAAGTACTAGAAAAAAAAGCAAATTGACGCTGAACTGCATATTTTGATGATTTTTCCAAAATTTAGTTGGTAAATCGAAAAAAAATTGTTAGTCAAAAATGATTGGAAATAAAATTTGTCATGAATTATGTGTTTTGGTATTTTGTTTGAATTTAATTATTAAGGCCAACAGATCACTATCACTCCAACTGAAATTTGCATACGAAATAACATCCGGCAGGTTACCTTAAAATTTCCTTAAAATTTGACCATCCTTGACCTGTCTATCTATTATAATAATACACACAAAAAATTATTGAAATAATCGTTGTACTCAACAAATAGACACAAAGCTATAGAAAATTGTTATAGTTCTCTGTTTACTTGTGAATATTTGGGATATTAAGTACAATTTTGATCCTTAAAGATCTACAAACTATTTTCACAAATTTTGAACGACTATAACTGTTTATACTCGTATGTATTAAATAGTACCTAACTAATTAAATAAGTTACATTATTTAAAACGCAGAACATTTTTCTTTAAATTTATCTTAAATAGAAAACTCTTGAAAATCTGTATCCTTTTCAATAGGCATTTACTGTATGATTTGTATATCAATGGCTATACAATTGTGTTTCCAGGTTTCCAATATTAAAAGAAATGGTTTGAAAAAAAATAAAAAATAATTAATTCCTTTTATTAGTATTTTTTTAAAAATATCAAATCCGATTAAAAATTTTTTTAATGTTATTTATGTCACTGATGACTGATATGTAGTTATGTGCCCTGATTTTAATTAACTCCTTTTTCAAATTTTTTATATAAATGGCAAAATGATGGATATGGATATGGAAGTGGCTGAAATGTAAATTGATTTTTTTTTTTTATTGTTTAACTACATTATGGTATCATAGAGATTCGTTTGACGTGAATTGTGTGTGAGAGTTGTCGGAATAAAAGACTATTGTTTTTGACAATTTATGCAAAAGAACTGATGCACTTTGATGATAAGTTATCTGAAAGTTTTGTGAATTGGAACTTTTTGCACTTGACTAAGTTTGCATTATATTTTTAAATGATTGTAAAACAAATCATTAAAAAATTGAATGTGATAGGTAAGTGGTTTTGATGCCTGTCAATCATTGAAACTCTTTTTATATTTATCAATATATATTATCTTAATGTCTATATTAGTTCTATTTTTTTTTTTTGAATATCTAGAACCGGGGGATAGGGAGTGGAGAACGTTGTTTATTGTGAAGGAACGCGGAATTCGGTCAATGGTAAGAAATCAGTGATTTTTATAATTTCTCTAATATTACTAAGTACCACGTAGACGAGATACTACAAAAGTGAATGCCGATTATACAGAAACTACTTGAGTGATTTTTTATTGTTAGAATAAATAAAAATTAAAAATTTGTAACAATCATAATTTGCAGACATTTATATAAACTAAACTTAGTGGAATTAGTGGACAAATTGAATTTAAAGTAATTTATGAAACAAATGTAAGGAATTTTCAATAATTAGTAGCTAAAAATATCTAAAAACGTACTTAAAATGCTATTATTAACAATTTTTAGGTGAACATTTTTGTTAAAACGATTATTGCAAATTTTTAATTTTTAAGTTCATAAACCACCTTTTCTCCATCTTCGACAAATATTTATTTTTTTATTAAATGTTCTAGGATTTTCTGAATATCACAAAACAGAAAAATGGATACAAAATCTTTATTGCCATTGTATTAAACTAATTTTAGTGTAGCTTCTTTTAAAGAAACTTTTCTATTATCAATAAAAACAATTTCTGAAAAATTCATCACGAAAATTTAATCAAAATACAAAAATTGTACATTTTACCAATTTGACTTAAGGCAAATTTAATAGGGAATTAAAAAAAAAAAAAAAAAAAAATACATATGCACCATGTACATATGTATGTATACCATGAAATACTAACACTGCAATAAAACAATGGCATTAAACACAGAATATATACCTTTCATTATTTCAGACATTTCTTATCTGAATCTTTATACTTGGCTAGCTTCACTGTTTTAATTACCATGGATTCTACAGACAGTAGAAAATAAGAGCCTTTAATTTTAATACACACAATGTGCTGTTTTATTCGTTCGTGAATTTAACATTTTTGGGGTCATTTTGGTATGGTTAATTTTGTAATTTTTGTATTTTATATTTATGTACATTGTGTGCAGTTACAACTTTCAATATGTTTTGTGTTAAATGTTTAGGTGTGTCTAAGTGTATGGAAGATAGATGAAAGAAAATTTAAAATTAGTACATATAGGTACATATTTATTGTTTTGCTAGATTTCGATAGATTTTCATAACATTTTTTTCAAATAGATATATAATATTATTTTATTATAAAACGTTTATGTCAATAAATATAAGGAACAGTTCCGTAAGTTGGAAGTGGATGATTAGTTTTGACAGTTTTTTTATTCAAATCAAGATACCTTTTATTTTTAGTTTATTTTAGCAACTAATTAAAGCTCTATATATAGTTACCTATAGTTTCTTGTTGATAATTATGTTCTATGATCACAAACACAAATTCTTGCAACAACAAACAAAAACAAAAAAGATAAAATAAAAAAAACGTTCATCAACCAAAAAGCACCAAAAAAAGCCATTGTCTGGTTTGTATACATCAATTAAAACTTTGTCTATATACTATAGGGTATTATGTATAAATAAAGAAAGATACGGTCCAGTCCACCAAGAAACAAATGAATAAATTTTGTTCAAAAGATCTAAAGAAAGAAAAACCAAGTTATTGGCTCATATGCAAAGCATATAGTATTGGAAAAAGGAAACAAAACCTGAAAACATTCGATTTAACAAAGGGCACAAGCTGACAGCGATCTGGGCGACACTTCTTTTGTTTTTGTAATTGTGTCAGTGTGGTCCTATCACGTTTTTTACAGCTCTTATTTTATTTATTATATGTTTTTTATGCCAATTTTGGGATATAAATGAGATAAAAACATTCATATATCGTTCTGTTGATTAATTTTGTTATTTTGTGTTTTATGTAAATAAAATATACATACATATGTATTATATATGTATAAATAACTATACTCCCCTAAAATCATATTCTATTTATATGATTAAATAATATTAGAATAGTGGCTAAAATTTCTCTCTTGGAACCTTTATATCATTTTGAAGCATAAGATGATGAGCATACGTAAAGCATCAATTTATCATTTATATACGCCAATTTTTGTATAGCTCCTTGCATCCCCTACTAGTTCATTGGATTGCAATTATATAAATGCTACAGGTAACCCTCGTATAACGCGGTACTTCTATAATGCGTTTTCGCTACAACGCGGTTTTAAAATTTCGAACGTCTTTTGTACAACATGGTTGCAGTTTCGTATAACGCGGTTTTAATATTCACAAATATTGATTTTTTCACTTAAAATATTCTTTAAAATAAAATACAATAAATGTGTATGTATTTGTCTATAAACTGTATCATGTTTTCATGGGCTGCGTTGAGAATTAGTCAAAATAATTGAAAACCATTCAAACTCCATTCTTTGTCTCGTATAACGCGGATTTGTATAACGTGGCATTTTTGTGGAACCTAACCTACGCGTTATACGAGGGTTACCTTTATAATTACTTTTCTCATTTTGTTGGTAAAGACAAAATCTTATACATAAATGATTAACATGGCAATTCGGTTAAATGTAAAAGATTCGACAAAATTTGTTACTGAAAAAAGTTATATCATATTTGGTATTATCATATTTGTTTTGTTAATGCAAGTTATACATTTAATTAATTGAAATAAAACTCTGTTTAAAGTTAAAAAGTTATTTGTTTAAAGTAAAATTATTAACTACGCTATTTCACTTGTTTCATGTTTTCTACTGAATAAATTTGTAAAGGCAAAATGGTCGATTTTTATTTAGAAAAATCATTATATTCACATGTCTTAGTATGAATTTATTAGACTCATACTTATGCATTTTTCTTAATATTAATAAATTAAATAGTAAAACGTTCTACTTCAGATATTAGACAAGAATTTTAATTGGTTGGTAGTTCTAATTAATCGTACAGCCGAATAGAATTGAAATGTTGTTCTTTTTTTATTATTCTATTCTATTTCTATTTCCTATTCCCATTGGGCAGTGTTATGTTATGTATAAGATTTTTAAAGTTTATTTGTTGCCAATTGGTTTTAGAAAATGTCCATTATTGTTCAATATTTCAACAGAAAAATTTCGAAAATATTAAAAAAAAAATGTTATGATTAAAAACAATTAAAACAAGTAACAACCCGAAAATAATAAAGTTTGGCAATATAAAAAAATTTCTTAATTAAAAAAAATACATCAAACGATGCCTGTGAAGATAATATTATTCCACTTGCTAATAAAATTCTTAAATATTTTTTTGCTATACAATATACATTTTATATAATAAAAATTTCAAGAAATCCCTAAAATAATAAAAACATAATTCTTGCTTATGTTTCGAGTAATTTTTTGCGCAATTTTTTAAGCTACAATCCAAATAAAATATTTGAGAATTTTTCTTTAGGTTATAGGTACGTCGGCATTTCTCATCAAATTCCACACTCAATAGTAACCGAAATAATTTTTTTTTCTACATTTACCTAATATGTACCTACATCCATCCATATTGTATGTATTAAATGTATTAACAAATCAATCAATATCAATATTCATATTATATTGAGACAATTAAATATTTAAACTTCCATAATGTGGTTTTGTGGCTATACCTGTGTACGACATACGTAAAAATATCCGTGTACACGATTTACACAAAGATCTGATTAGATCCACCTTCCGATAAACACATAAAAAACATATATCAATGCTTTTAGAGCTATGCGCGGACGATTATTTTAAAAAGAAACCAATAATGCCCACAATAAATGAACATTGGAATTATAAAAGAGGAGAAAAAAAACCTAATAAACTTAAACAATCCTTTTGTATTGTAATCGGTTTCTAATTAGGGTGATTGCTTTTTATTCAAATATACGTTGAATGGAGAAAATAAGCTTCGCTTTGAAAGTTGACTTGATGTGAAGGTGAATTTATTGTTTTGATATTTTCGTATCTATTTAAGGTTTTGAAACTAATATAAGATGCATTGTATTGGATTTTATATAAAACTCATGACGATGAGTATTGAAATTTTGAGTTTCGTATTATACACCAAAAACTCTATAAGCAATACATAAGAATTGTTTAAAATATAAAAGAAATTAATTGGTTTGATTATTATTATTGTTATTATTGATTAATCAAGAAAAATTAAGAATCACTGTCAATTCTCTATTCGCCATAAATTGTGAACTAATTTTGTGGTAAAATACTTCGCGATAAATTGAATGCGATGAACTGCAATATTTTAAAAATATACTAAATCAGCTGATATTCGTATTAGCATCGTACAATTGGCACAATGGTGATTACGTGAAGTTAATTGGGATAAGATCGGAATTCTACTGATTTCTTGATGTATTTTTTACCGTTCTATTTACTTCCTCAAGTAGACGATATTTAAAGTAAGTAATAAAATTTAGTATAAACCTACTAAGCTTCGTTTATTATTATAAGCTACAATTAAATAAACTTAGGTTTAAATGGATTCGTTCATACCCAGATTTTAGGGTACGTGCACACTGCACAATGAACGCCGATAACGCTTGTATTTATTGCTTATGCTTATTGCCGACAACCAAAAGCAGAAATATCATTATGTAAGAATAATAAGAATATTGTGTTTCGCACAATAAACGCTTGTATTTGTTGCTGTTGCTGGTTGCCAGCGCCTACCAACTTACAAGTTTGTTTTTTATATTCCTGCTTGTTGATGCCGGTAGTTTATTTTGACATTTGAAAATTGTTCATGTAAATAAATAATGGAAAAAATAACTAAAACTACTTGATATTATATATATGATATAATTTATTATTATATTATAATTTATTATTATATGATATAATTTCTTTAATGTAAGCTTTTACTATGCGAACTCAAATTGTTTCATTAAGTATGAGCGCAATAAAGCATAAGTATAAGCGCAATAAGCACAAGCGTTATCGGCGTTCATTGTGCATGTACCCTTAGATTTAAAATAAAAATGTAAAATTTGGATTGTTACACATTTTAAAGTAAAATTCTAGATGAAAAAAACCAAAGAATGAAAATTTGGTTTAAAATATTCCAATAAATTCAAAATTACATTATTATGTCGGTAACGCTCCAGAAAACTAAATTTGAGTTTCACTCTACATTACAGGGAAACTCAAATGGAAAAATTAACATTGATTAATCAAATTTAATTCAAACTTGACAAATAACATTTTTAACTGCGGAATTAATTTGTATGCGGGAAGAACTTTAAAGTACGTACCTACCTACGGACACATCATTCGCAATACAATAAATTCATAGAAAAGCAAAACAAAAATGATGAACAAAAAAATATTTAAATTAATACCGAATTCTTGGAGTACCTACCAATAAAAGGGTAGCCGAACGCACGTTCAAATTTAAGACATTTACGTCATTTGGCAATTTGTATATTATTACAAATTGTGCGATGTATAAATAGAAAATTCCAACTGATTCGTATACTAATTAATTACAATTATAGGTACAGAAAGGTAGGTACAATTGTAATTAATTAGTATAAGAATAAGCTGGAATTTTCGATTAAAAATTGTAATTAATTAGTATATACAAGAACAAGGTGAAGATTTCTATTTATAAATCGTACAATCAAAATATCAAAACAAAAGTCCATTTCGAATTTTTCTTTATATCTGTACATAAGTAGTTGATATACAGGTAACCCTCGTATAACGTGATACTTCTATAACGCATTTTCGCCACAACACGGTTTTTAAAATTGCGGACATACCTTGTACAACGCGGTTGCAGTTTCGTACAACGCGGTCTTGAAATTTCCAAATATGGATTTTTTTCGCTTAAAATATTCATTAAAATAGAATACCAATTTGATACGAAGTTCTATGTAGCGGCCACTCTATAAAATCTACTATAGTGGTGCGACAACCTGATTGTTGAAGAGTTATTATTCGTTTTAAACGG